>VRLP01003397.1:0-64929 GCA_009660295.1 Lophius piscatorius
CTTATTTAGAGCTAGGAAAGTATTTGTTTTTTGTTTGCTGTAGATGTTTACCATAAATCTCAAAGTGTTTTCAAGTTATTGTCGGCCCATTGTTACCTCATATGCTAAAAGTCAAAATTAGGTCAAAGAGGAACAAAATCCAAAACAAACCAGCCCAAAAAAATATAAAGAATGTACAAAAAACAGTCTTTGAGTAACAAAAAAAACCCCTCCAACAACACATCCCTCATAAAAGGGGCTGACCTCCAATTTAGATAACTCAATCCAATAATGGGGATAATTAAAGTCTTTCAAGTTGTTCATCTTTTCAGAGACTTACTGAAGAACTTAAATTTGTTCCATCAGTAGATTATATAGTGTTTAGTTATATTTACGAAATCTTCATTTGTGTGTAAATAACTTCCCCATACAATAATAACCTCCCCTACAATAATAAAGAGTTTAGTATGAAGTCCTAATCTAGATTTTTGATGGATATTCCAAATGTTATGGTATCCTGTGTCAATGGAGGGTAGTCAGTTCCCTTGGTCTGTATAGCAGCCTCTGTGTGTCTCTGCAGAAAGGCGGTTCTGAGGGGCTATGGAAGACAAATGTTCCAACTTCTCAATGTTCTTTTCACCAAATGCATAATTATTTGTGTCAGAATTAAATCTCAATCTCAAAAAATGTTTTTTCAGGAACAATTAAGGTCACCTCTTTCACTTAAGGAGGAAGAGGGAGCATTATTAATATTTTTCTTGTTATCTAAACCCTCTCCATCTGAAATTCCTTAATAATTCTTAATTCTTCTGCCTGCAGGGTTAGAGCAGCATCCCTTTGATCCAATACTGATCTAACCCTACTAACCCTATCACTTTGTTTGAGCATTTGTTGCTTCTAACTGCCACCATCTTCTGAGCAACCTCTCCAAACCCAAACCAGCGTCATGCAAGTTGGAACAATGAGGATGTTTTTCATTTAAAAAAAATACTTTTCGATGTCTCTTTTTCCAGTTATGCTAATTTCACTCCATGTGCTTTCAATACATGCTTGCTGTCAGCTGTCTGAGTAGAAAGCAAAAGGCAAAGACTGTGTGGAGTCACAACGTGTTTTTCTGATTTGATTATTTATCTTGTAAAAAGATGTACGTATTAAAAAAAAAACATCTTTATTAAATTATCATTTTTGCTCCAAGGATTTGCAACGAGGATGTTTGCCTTTTACAGATGCAGAATCAATAGTGAGGTCATCGTGTGACCGGTGTAGCGGCTGATCTGACTGAATGCTTTTGGTAGTCAGATTACTCTAAAGCTGGTGTCCTCTGGAAGGGTGGAGGTTTGTTTCAACGAAGTTCAGTTTTGAAAAGCTTGGCTCAGATGAGGTGACTGTGACAACAAATACTAGACTAAACTCAGAAAGATTAAGAGTAACTTCACTTACTGCTTCTTCCAATATTGATCTACTTTTTATTTATTTATAATGATACTATTTTAACAAATATTATTATCATATATATATATATATATCATCAGCATCAATAATAATAGTAATGTTAATGATATTTTAAATGTTATTATTGTACTTTCCTGTCAACATTTCTCTGATCCGGTCAATAATAAGTTAATTGTCTAAAACATAGACTGATATTTGACTAGGATTCCACTTTACCTATAATTCCCACTTCTATGGCCTCTTCAGCTGTAAGTATCTGCACCCCGATTCCAACCGACTCCAGTGATGCCCGGTGTCAAATTACACTCTCTTGCTCTCCCCTCTCTCTCTCTACCAATCTCCCTCTCTCTCCCTCACTCAGTCACACAGCGAGGCATAAAGTCAGATGTTCATTCAGACACCAGCTTATTTTTCAAATATTGTGCATCAAAAGTTTAATTCCACCCCAATCATAAAAATGTCGACTACGTACGTCGGACACCCAGGTCGACGGAGGTCTGGGGCGACCAAGGCTGGAGCCCTGACTCCTGGTCTGAGGTAGAGCCAACAGCTGGATAGGCCGCTAAGTTACTATATAGAGTTAAACGATTAGATTCTTTAAATCAAAAAAGAGAACATGAGGCCAAAGATAAGAAAAGCGTTGTTCCTCCCACAGTTGGCAAATTCCGGTATTCCAATATATATATATATATATATATATATATATATATATATATATGCTTCTCTTCTCTTCTCCTCTCTTCTCTTCTCTTCTTTTCTCTTCTACTCTATTCTACTCTTTTCTATTCTATACCATTGCTTTGAACCTCCATACTTGACTTTGTCCATCACTGCTGAAAAAATACTTATGTGAGCGTGCACAGTAGAAGATAATCCACATGGTTTCTGATCTGACTATTCACACTCCCGTCCCATCAGATCTGTTTCAGGACCACATTCGAACGGCCATGTTCAATCTTAAGGAAAGGTGTGGCTCATTTGTGACTCTGATCTGATATCTTGGTGACAGTGTGAACAGAACTAACCAAATGGAACTGGGTCTTTTCATTTAGTGTGGTATTACCGAATGCACCATAGTAAAGCCTATCTTATTACTATATACTTTATATAGTGTTAATCTGCAGATTTTGTTTTCAGGTAACCCAAAAGTAATAAAGTAATTTAGTTACATTACTGAATTTTGGGTTTAGTGGGTTAGGTTATTGGATGTAATTTTAAGAGATAATTTGTATTTGTAAAAAAAAAATACATACAAGCTTACAGTTTTGGATTAAAATTTTTGATCTACAGGTGAACTTAACTTTTTAGTTTATGGTACCTTATAATGTCATTTAACTGATTTCCAAATTGGTCTGGGCTCGGTTTAACAAAACCATCACTGGTACCGTTGGCCAGCAGTCAGTTTCCTGAATGTTTTGTGGGAGAGAGTTCCCGAGTAGAGGGGCTGCACAGCTAAAAGCCAAAGAAAATAAACAGACAGGAAGTGCAGAAAAGAGCATGGGTGAGGAAGAGAGAAGAATATGGGAGGATGTGCAGGGATGATGAAGGCAGAGAGGTACAGAGGTGCGAGGAGGTTATGTAGAGACTTAAAGGTGAGAAGGAGAATCTTATAGGCCTTGTAGCCCGTGAAGTTGTTGAAGGGATGGAAATTTATTGGAGGAGCCTGAGCAGAAGACCGCAGAGGAGAGAGTTACAGTAGTCAGTGCGGGATGTTGATGAGGATGACGGTTGGTGTTAGGTGTGAGAGACGGAATGAGACGGCTGATGTTGCATCAGTCGAAATATGCAGACCAAATGATAATATTGATGTGTGCTTCAAATGATATTGTGCTGTCAGGATGAAACACAGACTTTTACACGATGTGTATATGTACGTATGTATGTATTCATATTTATTCAAAGTAGTGTGACGGAGAAAGTACAGTACAGTACATAACAACAATAAATAAAACAGATGTAAAAAAAAAATATATATATATATCACCTCAAAGTACATTTCATTTAGAAATTGAACCTTGAAAAGTGGTTTGTTGGTTTGTTTCTCATTCAGGATCGTGTTCCACCTGCCTTCCATCTGCCTTCCATCTAATATCAGCATGAAGATATGGGGCGCTGTTTGTAAAATAGCACATGATGATTTTAACAGCAACTTTTTTGCCACATTTAGCTCTAAACACCTTTGAAAGGAGTGTCAATTTTTTAAAGTAAATTTTTTTTCACATTTTCAGCAATAGTTATGAAGTAGGTCATATTTACTTTTTACTTTTTTTTGGGAATAAACGGCTTTAATCAGGCTTCCCCTTACAGTGGATATAATATTATGGCTGATCAGTGTACATAATTAAAGATAGACAGCCTCATGCCAGTAGCCAAAGTATTTGTTTATTTACAACTAGATGTTATTTAGTAGCATTAGTCATATTATAGTATGAGTGAAACCTCGCACTACAATAAGTAAAAGAACTTGTTTTGGGTTTTTTCTTTTGTTCTTTATCCTTAACTGAACAGGGAACAATTCTCAGTGAAGTTAAATATCAGAAGTACGATGGCCGACAGGGGCAAAGGCACAGCAACCATCAACTTGACAAAAATCGCTCTGCAACGATCCTTTGACAACATAGGCATCCTGCAAATTATGAGAACATCTTTGTCAAGTTGACAACACACGCACGCTGAAAAACCCGCAAAACATTGAGAAAAACGATCTGCAAAATCACAAGACAACGGAGGTGTTTGAGAAGGACCTTCAAAGGGAATGCATCCCTTTTTTAACAAAAGTTTATTGTGAGTTTGCAAAAGCTACAACTTAACAGAACAAAAACAAACATGGCATCAATCTTGGTAATTTAAAGAAATTGCTTATAGGGAGCAGAGAAATTTGAAAGTATAATAATTTAAGATTCTTTGTGTTTTTTCATTATCAATGATCATTATCAATTATCAGTGACTTAAAATACAAACTGAACTCATTTAAAAACAACCATTTTGGGAGGTCATCTGAGAAATTAGATTTCTTTTTGTAAAAATTTTGCATGACAAAGAATAAAGTTAAGAGACGTTTCCTCATCTTCGTCTGTCAAAATTACACCGGAGATTACAAAATCTTTGGAAATTTAGTTTTAGTCCATCCATAAACGTCAACCCAAAAGGATTGTACAACATCACATGAAAAGAATAGATGGTCTATGGCCTCTATGTTATTATCACAGAATGATCGTTTATTTTCATTAATATTAAAACATAATCTTATTAAATCTTTATACGGATATATGTTCTTCATGATTTTGAAGTGTGTTACTTTGGCCTTTGGGGGATATTGGAAATTTTAAGTACATTGTTCTTAATTTGCAAATGGAAACTTTATCGCATTTTTTTTTTAGATGTTATTTTTGTTTTGTTTCAGGAGAAATTATTGCTTCTCAAGACAATTTCGTATTAAATAATAAATACAATTTTATGAATTTTGAGTTGTGTTAATGGTGGTCGCAGGGGGTTGGTATGCAAAAACACTTTTCATTAGAAACAGGATTAATTTAATGAATTCTGATCAGTCCGGTTTAAAACGATGCCTAGTAATCAATTGATCATCCAATAATCTGTCCATCTCATCCATTAGGTCCGCAATAAACCAAATATTCGACTCATACCAATTATTATGAAATAAAGATTTGTTTTTGTGGAGTAAGTATGTATCTATTATTCCAAAGTTTTATGGTGTGGGGTGAAAAGTCATGTCATTTTAACATTCTCCAATAAAGTAGTATTTGCCTGTGGAATTCTGACAATGAAACGGAAAGTTCGCCAATATTGGAATCTGCAGTAAGCGGGAATTTCAATCCTCCCATTTTACTAAATAAATGGACCCTATAATGACCCCTATAATAAATGGACTTTTTTTTTCATATAATGTGGTTTGTTTCTCCATATAAAATTTAAACTGATTTTGGTTAATGGATTTTATCAATTTGTTTGTAATAGAATTCTAGAAAAGGATGGGTAACACCTGGATACACAGTCCATTTTGTAAGATAATTGCGACATAATAGTAATTTTATTAAAGTCTTTTTGGAGCCAAGAATTCAATATGGATTTGCAGTCTTTAATTTTGTTTTAAATATTTAGTGACTGTTTTTTTTCCGGGTCCATATAGTAAAGTAAATAGCCAGGTATTAGATTTCTGACTTTATAAGAATATTACAAACACTTTTTAATGTTGTGTCATGTATTACGAGTGCTTCACATTTTATAAGATTTAATTTCAACCATGAATGACTTGAGAATTCTTTAATTTTTTTTCAATACTTACAGGGATTTGATGATTTTTCAGGAATAAAGTCGTGTCATCAGCTAAGGTGATGATAATATTTGTACCTAATACATTTAACTTTTTTACGTCGTCACAATTTTTTAGATAAATTGCTTACATTTCAGTGGTAAGGCAAAGCAGATGTGGTTAAATGGGCCAGCCTTTCCCTACATTAATATCAAATCTTGGAGTTGTGCCTTTTAGTATTAAAACACAACTGGTGATATTTTCATACGGACCCATAATTATTTTTCGAAATTTAATTTCAAATCCCAAATGTTCAAGTATTGAGAAAATAAATGGATGCTCAATAGAATCAAAAGCTTTATAATAATCTAAAAAAAGAAAAAAAACAATTGACATTTCTATATTTAATAATATCCATTATCAGCCTTATCTGAATTCACCTTACCTTCAAAAAGCCTGATTGGTTTTCTACAAAAAGAATTTGCAATACCTGTTTGAAGTCGATCAGTAAAAGGTTAATAATTTGTAATCTGAGTTCCTCAGAGTTATAGGCCTTCTGTTTTCCATCACTCTGGGGTTTTTATTAGGTTTTGGGATAGAGATAATGATTTGTTTACTCATTGTGGGTGGAAGTATTCCTGTCTCAAATATTTCTAGAAAAACTTCAAACAACAGTTTCCTTAAGTCTTCCCAGAAATGTCTATGAAAGTCTCCGGTTAGACCGTCTGATCCAGGAGCTTTGTACGGAGAGAGGCGACCAATTGCTGCATCTAGCTCTGCCACAGTTATTTGAGTTTCACATCAAATGACTGTAGATATTTGCAATGGTTTGTTTAAAGTCATCTTCTACTTTTGGAATTGAATTCTCTATTTCCCTTATAAATATTTGACAGTCCTCTTTTGAAAAAGCTGTAGAGTTCACTATGAAAAATAATAAAAGGATTTCTGTCAATATTCATTTTTCATCAGTAATTTCAATATAATCAATCAGTAAGAATTTTATACTATTTTTGCAGTATTTAGCTCTATTCTGATAAACGCCCCTCGTGCTTTTAGAGAATACATGTCTCTAAGTTTTGGTTGAAGGCTCAATATTTTCTGTCTATCATCTACGGTTGAGTTAGTCCAGCTGCAATATATACTTAGTTGTTTAAAAATATACAATTATTCTTCTGCAAGATATTTTTTATTCTTTTTACTAAATCACATAGTGAATTGGTGTATTTGATATTTGAGGAACTCCCATTTTGATACAGGTGTTGGAAGATCTTTTGGGCTTAAAATTCCTAAGATCAATAATTGGATTTTTTTATTTGGCAGTAAATCTTGTTTTATAATAGACTACAATAACATTTCCAATATTTATTTGAGTAGGTTTTTGTGTTTTTAGGTTTTGGTCATATTTACTGTCCTAGGAAATTTGTGTTGAGTAAAATTTCTAAATATTAAATGGAAATTTAAACGTGACGTGTAAATGCTAAATCTAAATGTAAATATTAAATCTTAAAGTCAGTAAGGTAAATATGAATAAGTTCATAAATATTGCTGTATAAGTGATAAAAAAAGAAAAGAAAAGTGACTTAAGGATTATTATAAATGGGTGAAGAATGACTCACAGAAAGCTGTGAGTAATTCATTAAAATGGAGCTGAGTTAGCAGGATGCAGCTTTTATTATTATACTTTGTATTTATATCACAAATCATATCAAAGTGGAAGAAAGTGAAGGACATGAGTCAATTGGAGAAACGCTGTTGGAGCTCAATCACTCCAGTAGACGGCAGTAACATCTGATGTCCAGGAGAACGATAAAGCTTTGTGACCCGGCAGCTCTAAAATGATTTTCCTACTATGGTGAAGGTCTTCCCTAGTCTACCTTTGATTGGCTAAATTTTGATGACGGTTTTAAATAAGGGACGATGATTGGTTACTGATGGAGAAAATGGTCCTAATAAGCCAATCAGAGGTAGAATAGGGCGGGTCACACCCGCTCTGTAGTAGGACTTCCGAACTTGCCACCCGGCATGTGTATCCTCCCCGTGGTTCGGATGTGGTACATGAGTGTGGCTGACAAATCTTTAGTGGATAGAATAAAATCATTCCTCACCCCACAAAGCTGCACATAAAGCAATAGAATGCCCAAGAAAGGGAAGGAAGAGCCAGAGTGGGTGGACGAAGACGTTGCTCCGGAAGCCGTTACCGGTGAGTGGCAACGTTTCTAGAGAGAGGCTAGCTGGTAGCTTTCGAGCTAATTGAGCTGGCGTCCAGCTATATAGGAAAGTTTCGATTGAGGCAAACCATAAACTAAACTCTGGGTTTAGCGATCGTATTCACAAAACACGGCATTGCAGTAATCCAGACGATTTGAATTATGAGTTAATCTACATTAGCCGGCTAAAATTAGATACATGGCGCAGAATGTAACCATTAAACTGACCAAAGTGTTCTAAATATGCGAACTGATTATCACCTCTCAAAAAATGTTAGCAATTTCACAGCGCACATTAAATCATATCTATTTAATGACGGTAGCCCAATGGGCGAGGATATTACTGGTATTGACATTTGTGAGGACAGTTTGACAGTAATACGTTTATACATTATCAATTCTGGCACTGACTTTTAAAACAGTTTTTATTTGCTAGATGTGTTAAAGCCCTGTTGAACAGAGTTAAAATTTAATAACTCTGTTATTAAATTGTTAATCTGTGTTGAATTGAGGTAAACTCTGCTAAACAAAGTGAATCCATGTTAAAACTGTTGAAACTGTATTTAACTCTTTCAAACTCTGTTAAACTAAGCTAACAGATAAATGAACCAGTGAGTGTGAGGTTATGTCCTGAGTCAGTTGTTTTAGGGGGTTCATGTTCCTGGTGGCTGAACAATGAAGTATCCCCGCTTTGTACAGATGAACAATACAGTGATCAGCCATAACATCATAACCACTGACAGTCAAATAACATTGATTATTTGGTTACCATGGCTCCTGTCAGTGAGTGGGATATATGACACAGCAAAGTAGCATTTTGTCCTGAAGTGGAAATGTTGGGAGCAGGAAGAAATGGGCAATCTTAAGGACCTAGAATCGTACCTTCCTTTCAGAACCAACATCAACTTTTTCAGCAAGCTGTGCTATAGTCTAGTGGACCCCCCCACCCCCACCCCAAAAGCGTTGAGGATGCAATCCCTGTCTGCAGTGGTGGAAGTGTCCTAGTGCACAATACTGGGTCCGGAGTTTTTCCCGATTGTTGTTCTATTGTTGTGAGACTGACGCAGCGAATGGTTTCTGCTTCTGATGAGCAGGAGGTGTCTTGCATTGTAGCTTGTGCTGCCACCATATGAATGTATGAGAATGGATAAATGCTTGAGCCAGAAAATGCTTTGAGTTTTCAAGCAAGCTAGAAAGCCTCTATATAAGTACAGTTCATTTGTAATACAGTAGCTTTTATGTCGGAACTGACAACCAGGCCAGGCTTCACCTCCCTTGCACATAATTTAACTTTGTGCGCTCATCATTCTTTTGCTAGCTCACCAGTTTACCTTGTTTTAACCAGTTTAGTAGGTACTAACCACTACAGACAAGGAGCACCCAACAACTCCGCTGCCAGGGTTCTCACCCACACCAAGACCTGGTAGCACAACACCCCAATCCTCATCCACCTTCAATGGCTCCCAATCAATTCTCGCATTGAATACAAAATCTTCCTCATCATCTACAAATCCCTCCATGCCCTTGCTCCACAGTACCTAACAGGACTTCCTTCATCCCTATACTCCAGTCCAGAAGCTGCGGTCCACAGACATGGGTCTGCTTTCACCCAACACACCAAACTGCAAACTTTTGGAGATAGAGCCTTCACTTTCGCAGCCCCCACCCCCTTGAACCCTTTAAAACACCTCATGCACCACCTTTTCAGCAAGGCCTATAACCTCAGCTACCTCTGTCAACTCTCCCATCTTCTACAAACTTTGTTCAGCTCTTGTCTTTATTATTGTTTATATTTTTCTTTTTTTCCCAACTATGTAAAGCATTGTTGGGTCTTTTCAAAGGTGTTTTATAAATTTGAGTTATTATTATTATTATTATTTTATTAATAATAATAAGACCAGCAGGTCTGGAGATGCTCGTCTCGTCACTGTTGATCAGATCTTTACTTGTCAGTGGTTAGACGAGCACTCAAAGTAATAATCATAAGTTACTTCTATTAGATGTTTTTTCTTTTTATGTTTTTAAGATTATAGAACAATGCTGAGGGCATGTGAAGTAACACATGTTGAATTAGGTATCAAACAAAGTTTCAACAAAAATAGAAAATATATTTGATTCGAACAACCTTTAGCTGTGACGACACCTTTACTGAAGTCCTGAAGGGATTTCCCATAAATATTGAGCTCGTGTTGGCTGCCTTTCTTATTCTGAGGTTCAAGCATCCCAAACTCTCTCAATTTGCTTTAGGTGGGGCTTAGTGGAGGCCAGTTGATATGAAACAGCACTCCTTCTGTCCTTATTGATTAGATAACCCCTTACAAATCCTGGTGGTGTGTTTTGGGTCATTGTCATACAGAAAAACAATCGATGGTCCCAATGAATCTGAGGTGCTGTCAGTTAGCGATTTCTGAGGCTGACAACTCTAATGAACGTACTCTAATGAACTATCCTCTACAGCAGTGGTCAGTCTTGGTCTTCCTTTTCTGGAACGGTCCTCGTGAGAGCCAGTTTCATCACAGCGTTTGATGGTTTTTGCAACGGCACTTGAAAATACATTGAGTTCTTGTAATTCTCCCGATTGACTGACCCTCATGTCTCAAAGCAATGGACTGTCATTTCTCTTTACTGAGTTGAGCAGTTCTTGCCGTAAGTATAACTACAACTGTCCAGTAGAGCTAGTTACTGAACACCAACACCGCCTGGACAAACTAGATATGAGGCAAACCTATTCATGAAAATGAATTACAGGTTGCTACCTATGTTTTCCTCACTAGAAACTGTTGCAGGTAAAGTATTTTTCGCTACACAGCTAGTATAACACCATATTTTCAACAATGTATCCTCCGAAGAACAGACAGGAGTGTTTGGCAGGATGTAATCGGAGACAATGTATGATTTGTAAAACTGTGAAAAAGAGCACAAAGTGAAGAACAAGTAAGAACTTATGCATTTTCAAGTTCATATAAATATTGTGTCTATTATTAACAGTGAAGAAAAGTGAACAAGTGTACTAGAAAGTTGATGTTTGTAATAAAAGATATAAAGAATGAAATAGAAAATCTGATTAACACAAGAACCTATGCTTTAGCAACTGAGCAATAATATATGCAAATATAATTGAAAAGAAAGAGACTACTAGCTATACAATTGTGCTCCAACCCCTGAAATGGAGACAAAACATGTCAATGCAACTGTAAATAACCATACTCACAGATAAATCTTTATTTGTGGACTGCAGGCAAGGATTAAGGGGATCGTAGTACAAGTGTGTTAGTCTGTGCTCATGGAGAGAAAGGAACTTCCTGAACATCACTTTCTGTAATCATGAATTTACTATGGGTTCACGTCCTCTTAACTGTAGCCTCATTGTATCACCAGCAGGGGCTCCCAAATACTGTATCGTAGAAAACTCATACTGCAATCCAGTCCAATACACCACCTCATGGAGCTGAGGGAGACCGAATACATGGTGGCTACTTGTCTGAAATATGAGAAACACATTTTCAGTTTATCTTCATAGTGTAATTCTACATGTGTTATTTCATAGTTTGAAATCTTCAGTATTGTAATACAATGTAGAAAAAAACTATGAATGAGTGGAGTTTTCCAAACTTAGACACGTACTAGTTTACAGTCATGTGAATAAGCATTGGACCCCTCCCAGTTTCTTCTACCCTAGTGTGTAACTCAGACTAAACTTCTTAGAACTTTTAACACATAACACAAGTTTGAACTTGTTTTGTTGAAACTGCTTTAGTAACTGGATTCAGCTGAACTAGACACACCCAGACCTGATTAATACCAGCTATTTTAAGATGCCAATTACCTCAAACTTTATAGACTATCTTATTGGAAAAGTAACATTCCTTCTCTTCCAGCAGAAAAAACAGTGAAAAAGGGGAAGAAAGCTAAAAAGGATAAAAAGAATGTAAGTCTTATCACTAACTAATTTTTTTTTTTAAATAGTAAAACGATTGAAAGCTGTTGCAAACATTCAACTCTGGCCACATTGAAAATTGGTTGCGTGATTGTTTTGTTGCAGTTCTTTGAGGAAATCTCCACAGAAAGCATCCCTGAAAAGACGAAAGAGGTGGCTGCGAAAGGAAAACAGGTAATCTTTTCTTTTGAAGCAGTGAACTGTTTTTGTTGCTGGTTTTTTCCTCAAGGCTGACCCAGGGAATTTTTTGGGTGTTGTTATGGGAGCATAATAATAAAATCAATAATCTATATAATTTTTTTTTTTTAAAGATGTCTAGAAAAAAAATCTATTCGTCTATTGAACTCAGCTTGCTGAAACTGTTGAAGATCTTTTCTCTAGTGAGGGTATTCAAAAAAGCAAGTTTTAAGAAAAAGCAGGTTAACAAGCTCTTCAGTTACACCCTGAGGTCTGAGTTGCTGAGATGGGAAACCTGTAGTTTCTGGAATACCCTCCTGAATGTCGGTCGTCTCTACAGTACAGTGTTTCTCTTGCAGTGGAAACTTTTCTGAATGTTTGAATGATTATCGATGACACACTGCATTTGTATTTGGTTAAGAGCAAAGTTAAAAAAAGACAAAAGAAATTTCTAACAGCCTGGCATCTAAAATGTTTTTGCTTGCATTAATCTGCCATATGAGATGGCACCATGATGCATTATGGGAGGAAGGCAGTGTGATGCTTGTGCACAGTTTGGCTGTAAAACCTTGGGTCCTGCCAGTCATGTTGATGTTGCTTAGACATGTAACCCCTACCTAAAGATTGCTGCAGACTAAGTCATGGAAACAGTTTTCCCTAATGGCAGTGGCCTCTTTCAGCAGGATAATGCTCCCTGCCACACAACAAGAGTGGTTCAGCAATGGTTTGAGGAACACATTTAGTTCAAGGTTTTGACCTGGCCTCTTGGGGGGGATTTCAATAAGCGGCCATAAAGGAAACTCTGAGTTGGATAAGCTTGAGATGGGGGAAACTCCAGCTCTACGGTTCCAGAAAGCGGGGTTAAGTTAAGCTCTGACTCCATTAAGCAGTGACTTCTTCTGGGAACTTAACTTGCTCGCCTGCAGGTTTACTTCAAGGAAGCCCAAGCATGTTCCCGACTGCTGCTCCTCCTGAGCCTGAAGCAGAGCTGTCAGGCTCAATCATTTGTCATATTAATTGTATTAGCTGGACTGAGAGACCCAAGTTTAATTTGCTTTTATTCCATGATTTATTTGAATGACATTCTCGAACCATGCATCTAAAACATCTCACATCCCAGCAAAGTTGTTGCACTCCATTTTAGTTTTTTTAAACGGAAGCTTTTTTATTTAATCGGTCGCATATTTTATATTAAAGCTAAAAAAAAAAAGAAGCCAGTGACTGATATTACAAATAAGTTTTAAAATAAAAGTCGGATATATACATGAATCTGTCTGCCATCCATCAAGTTTATTCGGATAAACTTGCCGGCTGCGTTGGCAGTAGTCCCCATTGACATAATGCAACCGTCTCCAGCTCATCCTGCTTGACGAGCGTGAAGTATGGTCATCGTAACGTCTCTCTGGTTGCCATGGTTAATCACAGTATCTGACCTCCACTGATGATGGCTTTTGATAGTCCTTGCGCACGCGTTCAACTCATTGTTAACTAACTTTGAGTGGGTTGAACCAATTCATATCAGCTGTTCTGAATGGGGGTTTCTCTTCTCAGGCTTTTTCAAGCTCGAGCTCAGTTACTAACTCAGAGTATGTTAAGCACGCTTCTTGAAATGCCCCCCAGATCTCAATCCAATCCAGCAGCTGAGGGACAAGTTTGATAAATAAGTCTAACCTATGGAGGCCCCCACTTCAGAAAATACAGGACTTGAAGGATCTACATCTACCATCTTGGTATTAGACACCACAGCACATCTTCAGGGGTCTGTTGGAGTCCATTTGTCAATGGCTTAAAGGGGTTTTGGCAGCAAAAGGAAGACCTACACAATTTTTGTTCTGATGTTATGCCTGATTGTTGTTTATTATTGCTTTGTTGTAGTCCTTGTTTTTGTCAAAGTCTAACTGAAGCATTAGCATTGTAGATTCTGCCACACTCAGTGTTTGTATCATTAACTTGTGGAGAGTAATACGTATTTCATAAGCATAATCATTTTTCCAAATGTACTAAACGACCTCCTTTCCGTGTAAAATTGGGTAAAGCAGTTTTCTTTTTTTGATTGTGCATAATTGTACCTCCATTCCACAATTATATTTACTGTTTTTCACTTGTTAACAACACTTTATAATAAATTTGTCAGCTTCAGAAAAAGAAAAAAGACAGACGGAAAGGGAAAGGAGACACGGATGAGGAGGAAGATGAAGATGTCATGATGAAGCTGAAGAAGCTTTCGGTGCAAGCAAGTGATGAGGATGAAGATGAAGGTCTGAGATTTACAAACATTTTACTCATCATGGGTTTTGAGTAACTGTTAATGTCTCATTTGTGTGGTTTAATTTTTATTGCTTTTCTTTACCTTTTACAGTCATCGCTCCCAGTAAAGGAAACAAGAAGAGTAAGGTCCGTCATTAATCGACATTCTGCTTCATCTCTACTTCTGACCTCTTGCATGCTGTTAATATAAATCATCTCTGCTCTCACTCAGGGTGGAAACATTTTTGCTGCTCTCAGCCAGGGCCAGAGCGATGAGGATGATGCTGATGTGGATGAAGAAGAAAAACCAGTGAAAAAGGTACAGGGCTGTATTTCAAATGACCCAAAGAGGCCATACTATCCTTTTTTTAGATTTCCTACATTTATGTTCCTCCTAAGCTGAAAGGTATAACAAACCAACCATAACTGCCTGAAGCTGTGCATATTGAACATTTAGTAGACAATGATTTTGTTTTAATTTCACTTGAATTAGTCTTAGTTGCATCTTTTTCAGTGTTGTCTGTGCCTGTCTGTTTGTCTTTCATACAGGAGGCTAATAAAGACAAGAAAAAGGATAAATCCAAGCCCAAGAAGCCAATGGTAGATACTGGAAAGTGGTTTCTATTCTATCTGTGTTCTACTTTTAACTTTCTGTAGAAGACATATTGGGATCACATCGTGATTTTTCTTCTTTTTTTTTTATGTCAAACTGATCTCCCACTTTGCTCTGCCTGACAGTTTACACATATTTACACTAACTGATATCAGTCCGTGTGAAATTCAGATACCACAACCTTTACTCAGAGCAGTTTGTGTGTGTTAAATTTTCAGGCAGAATCTGATGAGGAGGATGAGACAGAGGAGGATGAAGACAAAGAGACAATTACAAAGAAGACCAAGAAGGTAGAAGCCAGGCCCAAGGTTTGTTTCTAAATCAGAAATTTAAATCTTATCGAATGATTTGCCAAACAATTATTAATAAATAATGGTTGGGAACAAATAAGACAAAAGAGCAATGTTAGTCGAAAATATCTCATCATGTCAATTTCTTAATCATACATGATATGTGTTATGTGTTATTTTACCTTCAATTTACTCTCAATGCCTCCTGATTAGTTTTTTAAAAAACAGCTTCGGATTAAAGTGCTCTTAAACTTAAACTGGAGTCTTAAATATGTTCATACTGTTTTTCATTTAAGGCTACTACAACCATGCTTTTGTAAATGTTTCTGTTAATCATCAAAATTCTTATTTTTTACATTTTACACATTTTTTACTCTTTACATTTATAAGCACACTATTGTTTACATTGTTGCAGTTCTGTGAGTAAAGTCATTTACTTTGCAAGTAACTGGCAATCTGATATTCCTTCATATCCAGTGAACTTTCTTGCTTGAATGGACATGATATAGGTCTTAAAAGGTCTTAAATTGAACTTGTTAAATCCTATAAAAACCCTGTACAATATTTTAAATTTGTTTAAGTGTTTGCATTTAAGTTGTTTGAGTTTTTAAGGGGTTTTAGTTGTGGGATTAGATTCAAGAAAGCAAAGAACAGAAAGCAAAGAAATGGAAAACAAAGAGAAACACAAAGCAAAAGTTCTGACGCTATCTCTAATCTATGTCACCATTTGAACCCTGGTGTTCTTTAATCCATGCAGAAAGGGAAACCTGCCGAGCAGTCACTCAGTGAGGATGAAGATGAGACAGAGGACAAGAGTGACAGTGGTGACATGATGCTGGTAAGTTTTTCCTTCACATGGCCTTCTCATCTTTCTCTATGAGCTGTGTGATAACTGGTCCTTTGTCTGGCTGCAACCATCAGAGTGCTGAGGATGCCATTGCAAAGCAGGCCAAACAAGAGGAAGATGACCCGTTTGCTAATCTCAGCAAAAAGGAGAAGAAGAAGAAAAAGAAACATGTAATTGCTATAAGTACATGCCACGATGACAGGATAATCAATGTTATTAATTTCACCTTTATGGCCAATTGGCGTATGTTGTTTCTATTTTAATTTTCATCCCTTTTACTTTTTTTCGGTTTTCAATTTGTTCTTTTCCACTTGCACTCAATGTGACCAATCGCACTGCTAAATTTTCCCCTGTAGACCAGTGAGCTATGTCTGATTATGAAATCCTGAGGATTATCCACTACATTTGGCCAAACTGAGGAACAGATAGGGATGACTTTTTTTATAGGGGATATGTCTTTTTAACGTTTTCAATATGGTAAATCAACATTAGTTTTCAGTCCGAAAGATCAAGCATGGGTCCTTGTTTCACGATTTGTTTTGGTGTAATTTGTTACAGATGGAGTATGAGCGTCAGCTGGCCAGTCTTCGTGCTCAGAATGCTCTGGAGGGAGATTTCTCCATTTCCCAGGCTGAGATGTCCTCAAGACAGGCCATGCTGGAGAATGCCTCTGATATCAAGGTTAGTCTTCTCCACAAATGGCTGGAAATGTGTTCGACTGTCTGTGTCGAAGTTCCTCTATTGTGAAGCTTGTTTTTATAAAGACTGCATGTCTTAAAGGTGCAGTGAGTACAATTTAGTACAAAAAGCTGTGAAGTTCCAGATTGCATCCTCAGCTCAACCCTCCCATTCCAAGAATCTACGGTGGCCTTCAATTGTCACAATTATGTATTATGTGATTTTATCGATCAAAGCTTACATGTTACTTACCAAATATCATTAGATAATTGCGTTGCCGTAGTGTTAACAGTTTGGACGGGAAAATCCACTGCCCTTGGAGTCATCACAATTCGGGTAGTTCTTCTGTAAAGCTAACGGCTCTTTTAACCCGAACATCTCAAATCTGACCCAGATCAGGTTGGGCACAGAGGAAATACGGAAGAGAACTGCGTGGATACCACCAGTTAACATCTCTATACATTCACAACTTGGACCTAAATATTTAAATTTCTCAAAATTTAGGTTTTGAGAGGGTCCCCATGGTTGACAGTTGCACCAGGGGGACCCTCTGTCCTCCTTCTTAGGGAGGACAGAGGGTACAGTGAGTACTCAGCCCATGGCCCTGGGAAGTGGCGAGATCCGGGCAGAGGGGCCCTGTAAATGTCACGCGATGGGATCCTCCTGCGCCGTAGCGCTGCCTGTTACCCACTGACTCAACAATGTTAGCCAGTAACAACTTATTCATCCTCTTTTTCCTTGATGGTTTTTTAGAGGTGAAGCATTTCTTCATCAATGTTCTACCGCTTAAAACCAAAAAAGAAGAAAAAAACTCTCTAGACCCAGATTTCGGTTTGGCAACGCTACATGACTCCCTCCATGGAAGAAGACCCACTTCCTCTATAGATCCAAAGGAATCATTCAGCGTAAATCTTATAAAAGTAATTATTTTCAGCTGATTTACATAAAGTTATGAATATTATATTTTTATTTATTCAGAGAGCTACCACTACATTTTTTTGCACTGCATCATTAAAGCTTTAAAGAAATTTGGAATATATTTAATTTCGACTTGTGTTATCCTGTAAGTAACAACCAGTCTTCTTTCTCCAGCTGGAAAGGTTCAGCATATCTGCTCACGGAAAGGAGCTGTTCGTCAACGCCGACCTTCTGATTGTGGCAGGAAGACGTTATGGTTTAGTCGGACCAAATGGGTATGTCATTTAGGATTTTTCTTCTGTAAGGAATTCAGTAATTGAGCGGTGCTCTCCTAATGACACAAGTCAAGTGGCCAGGTCACTCTGATGGTGATGGTGAAGTTCAAGATCTACATATACAACTTAATGAATACTGTTTAACAACCGAAACAATTTAGAAGTTACCTGTATTTTCAAGATGAGTCATTCTGTTCTCTTCATCTCATTGTACAGCAAAGGGAAGACCACTTTACTGAAGCACATAGCCAACAGAGCTCTCAGTATTCCCCCCAACATTGATGTTCTGCTGTGCGAACAGGGTTAGTTACCTCGCGGAATATGCCATCCATCAATACTCTGTCAGTGCTGACCCCTCCATGTCTGTGGTCCTCTGTTAGAGGTGGTAGCTGATGATACCCCGGCGGTGCAAGCCGTGTTAAAGGCAGATACCCGCCGCCTGAAGCTTCTGGAGGAGGAGAGAGTACTTCAAGCTCGTCTGGAGAAGGGAGAGGACAATGTGGCTGAAAGGCTGGAGAAAGTGAGTTTTTGGCTAAACTATGATTGTTTGATAGTTTAAAGCCGAACACGGACTATATGTGCAACACTGCTGCATGTCCGATGTTCTTTACTCCCCAGAACCGCCATACTGTCTAATTTCTTGTATCGATTTTTTTCTGGGGGCTGTAAAAATTCCAGGTGAGAACTGGACTTCAATAATGGGTTTAATTGTTGTTTAGTCAAGACTGAATATGTCATTGTCCTCCCAACACCATTTATATACAACTTAATATCTAGAGTTTGTTTGCCTACCATGAAGCATGTGTATTAGTTCTTTTACTCCAAAAATAGACAAATAATCTTTTAGTGTAGGTGCTTTTAACTCTTAGAATCTTAGTCTGTATAAGTTGTTAAATTTAATCGAACCAAGATAACATGATATAATATAATACACACACACATATAATATACACTGGCCAGCCATAACATTCTAAGTATTGACATGTGAATTGAATAAATTGATTTTACACAGAAGTTTATATTATTTATTATTTATTATTTATTATTATAGTATTGACTGCATGTGTTTCTGTACCTCTGTGTATCTCCATCATTATCATTAGAGGGCGATGGTGGCTCAGTTGATAGAATGGTTGTCCCCTTATCTGATGGTCGATGGTTTGATCTCCGGCCACTGCGGTTCACATGTCGAAGTGTTCTGAGCAGGATACTAAACCCGAAGTTTCTGCATATGGCCTCTTTCATCACTGTATGAATGTTTGTGTGAATGGGTGAATGATGACTCACAATGTAAAGCGCTTTGAGCGGTTGCACAGACTAGAAAAGCGCTATAAAAGTATACTCCATTAACCATCCTGGCAGGTCTATGAAGAACTGAGGGCGATCGGAGCTGCAGCAGCGGAGGCCAAGGCTAGAAGAATTCTGGCCGGTCTGTCGTTCACCCCTGAGATGCAGAATAGACCCACCAAGAGGTTCTCGGGAGGCTGGAGAATGAGAGTCTCCCTCGCCAGGCATGCTACGACTGACAGTTTTGAATTGTTTCATATAATCCTTTTGACGTTTTTCCCCCACTCACTCTCACCTCCTGTTCCCACAGAGCTCTGTTCATGGAGCCCACTCTGTTGATGCTGGACGAACCCACCAACCACCTAGACCTAAACGCTGTTATCTGGCTCAACAAGTATGAGACTGCTCTTTTATCTACTTTTAGACTGGGAGGGAATACATTCATGATAACCTTATCAAATCTGCTCCAGAGTTAGGGGTTCTCAAAGATGATTTGAGAACCTAGTCAACGACCCATCAGATCTCTGATACAATTAAAACTTTCCCAGTTCCTCCTTTTAAAAGTCTTATACAGTGGTTCCCAAACTGGGGCCAGGGAAGCCCCGGGTCGTGGCGCGGTGAGGCTAAGGATATATTGCCCATTAATCTCCGAGGCTAGCTAAGCATGGATAAATTTGCGACAAGATTGCCTAGTAGATGCAAAGCAAACATATCTTAACCAAATGCAACAACTGCTAAAACACAGACAAGAAAATATGACGAGGCATATCTCGCCCACGGCTTCACCAGCACAATGGTGGGTGGTGCAGAGAGACCTCAGTGTAGGGGTTGCCTCAAAGTATTAGCTTCTGACAGCATGAAGCTGAAACAAGTTAAGACAGCAATTTGAGACTTTTTCGTCCGGAAGACAGAGATAAAAGTTTATTTCTTCAGAAAAATCTCAACTATCGGGCTCAACCGAGTCTCTTTATGAAATCAGCATCTGCTCCTTCATGTGCTCAACTTGCCTCCTAAAAAATTAGCCACTCACTTTAAAAAGCCACACCCTATGGCGGAGGAATTAATTACTCCTGGTGCTTTTGACATTGTTTCAACTATGATTGATGAGGCAACAGCAAACAAACTGAAGACAATTCCCCTGTCAAACAATACTATTGTGAAGCGCATCTGTGACATATCAAGAAATATAGAGCAGCAGCTCAATGACAAGATTTGTGACAACCGTGAAGATGAAGCGACCAACAGTAAAAAGGACTATTCATTGATAACATACATCAGATTCATTGATGCCGATGATTTGAGAGAGGAACAGCTTTTTTGCGAACTTGTAACAAACAAAGCAACAAAAAATGTTTAAAATCGCTGACACTTACTTGAAAAAGGTTGATCTGAAATGGGAGGACTGTGTGGGGATCTGCACAGATGGGGCTCAGGCAATACCCGGGAAAGTAGGAAGGCTACAAGCGCTCATCAAGTGCATTTTTCTCTCAATGTGTAGTAGACACTGTATGATACAACGTGAGGTGCAGGGCTTCCATTCAGCCGAGGCCCGAGCTGGACAATGTAATGACCGACATCAAAGCCACAGTAAATTATATTAAAACGATGCGTCAAAGCTCTTATTTTTTCTGCAATGTGCGAAGAAATGGCATCTGATCACACAGCTGTTATGTTTCACAGCGGGTCCCGATGGCTGTCACGAGGGAACTTTTTATCCACTCTGTTTAAATCGCTGGATAAGAATATTCTTGAAGGAAGATTGTTGTGAACTTACCCACATGTTCAACAATAACAACTCCCTAATGAAACTTGTGACATGTTTCAGGAACTAATTAATGAGCTAAACCTGCAGATGAAGTGCACCAACACATCTTCCACAGCTGGCAGATAAAATCACATAATTCACAAGGAAACTGGAGATTTGGGAGCCGTGCGTGAAAAAGAGGATTTCAGACTCATTTGAGTGCCTAAAATCTTTCATAGAGGTCAACACGTTGCAGAACACAATGATCCCATGTATGAAAACGCATATCTCCTCCCTGCAAAATAATTTCCAGAGATATTTCCAGTGCTGGATCCTGCAGATTATGACAAATCTTTCTTCTGAATTCAGCACTGTAGAAGAAGAACAGTTCATTGGTGTCATGTCACTTGAAAAATATTTTCTTCCTGCGGAAAGATTTTGGTAACCACGGTCCTAATCGATCACAACTCATAAGAACAACATGAGGCAATATTAGGATACTAAGTGGAGATAAAAATCATAACATTTATGCAACAATTATGCACATTGTAAACTAAAAGAGCATGCAATACCTCCGCCATGGCTGCGAAAAATGTATATATGTGTGTAAAGTAAAGCCAGAAAGAATCTAATACAAAATTAAATGAGCTCCATTCTTGTGTGTGCTGGTAAAAGATCTGAACGCTTCCATTTTTGTTCTTACTTTTTCACCTCCAGTTACCTTCAAGGCTGGAAGAAGACCCTCCTCATTGTTTCTCACGACCAGAGCTTCCTTGATGATGTGTGTACAGATATCATTCACTTAGACAATCAGAAGCTCTACTATTACAGAGGGAACTATTGTAAGTATCAGCCACCTGAGAGATGGCTTCTATTCAATGTCTTTTAATATCTCTTTTATGGTGTATTGCCCATTAAGGATATTTTCACTGTTTTCTTTCCATTTTTGTCTGCATGTTTACTATCTTGGCCATGAAAAACAATCTCTTTATCATCTTTTCCTTTCCTGGTGGCTTTCTTACTGCCTCAATAATTCACTGAAAATTCTTAGGACATTACAGTGGCTCAGTTTTGGTAGATGACCAATAGGAACATTTTATGAAAACTTACAGGACTGAGTTAGCGGTGTGGGCAGACAGAGTAACATAATCAAAGCTGTGATAATCAAGGTGCCTTTCCTAATTTTGTTTGGCTCTAAGTGACCTTCAAGAAGATGTACGTGCAGAAGCAGAAGGAACTGCAGAAACAGTATGACAAGCAGGAGAAGAAGCTCAAAGATCTGAAGGCTGGTGGCAAGTCCACCAAACAGGCTGTGAGTAAGGCTGCCATCAAAGAGCATTTATAGGGTTTTGCATCTGTGACTTGGAATAGTTGATTCAAGGTGCGGTGTATAAAATTTAGTGGCATAGAGTGGTAAAGTTCCAGATTGCAACTTATATTGAACCTCAGCTCCCCCCCTCCCTATCCAAGAATCAGTGGTGGCCTTCAAGGCATCCATCGTCTTCAATCTCATGGAGTAGTGTGCCATGGGATGAGGTTCCTTTATAAAGATATTTTAAGAGATTGGATTCAGTAATTTATTCTCTAAAACTATAGGTAAAACGTCCATGTGAGATAACTTTTTTTATTTGTTCTGTGTTACAGTAGCAGAAGCTTGCTGCTTTGCTTGCTAATTATAGCTAATGGGTAAAGTACAGACATGACAGAGCAACACGGCAAAGAAAGAAGTCCCGCTCCCACTGCAGATATAATTCATTCAATGTAAAACACAACAGTTCATAGTTTCAGCTGATTATATACCGACATAAACATAGTTATGAATATTATATAAAATCTATTCAAAGAGAAACCCCTAAATTTTTCATACTGCGCCTTTAAATGATTGCTGTGCATTTTGGTGCAGAAGTTTGAAAAGATGTGGTGGTTTGCCTCTTACTCCTTTTTTATTCATATTAATGTTTCTTCTCAGGAGAAGCAAACAAAGGATGCCCTGACCAGGAAGCAACAGAAAGGCAAGAAGAAGGGTGGTCTGGAGGAGGAGAGCAAGGAGGCCACAGAGCTGCTGAAAAGGCCTAAAGAGTACACTGTCAAGTTCACCTTCCCCAACCCGCCTCCTCTATCTCCACCCATACTGGGACTTCACAGTAAGAACATGTACAATACATAGGATTAGCAGAGCACTGCATCACACTGTCTAATCTGGACAGGAACTGTGGTTGTGTGTTACACTGGGAAATTATTCCTTAGTTTGGGATAAATCACTGCGGTATTTTGATGGCTGAAGCTCATTATTATTAACCAAGAAGACCAAGAGATGTTTATAACCCATATGCATTTCCAATAGAAATAAATTCTGTAATGTTACAATTTGAAAAATCCATTCATGGAATGTGTTTGAGAACAAATTTCAAGTTTCCGTTTTCTGCTACATTGGTCCTCCACTACATTCATGTAGACTCTGCATTGTAGATCTTTAGTTATTAGTAACTTTACAGATTAAGATTATGTGGGTGTTTATAATGTGAGGGGTAACCAATCATATAGTGTTAGTGGGACATAGAGTGACAACAGTTAGGAGACAATGTAAGAGAGGAGCAGAATCAACGACAGTATATTTAGATAAATGCATTTATAACCTAGATGTCTTTATAAATGACAATGTACAATATTAACTTGTAAATAGAAAAATGGTTAAAAATGATGCATACTCACTTTATTCCTTGTGTGTGTGTGTGTGTGGGTAGAAAAATGTAATAATTTAAATAATACCAATATACAGTTATTTAGAAAATATTTTTTCCGTTAACTTGGGTTAGGGTGCTTGTGGGGCGTCTGCTTACAGAACACAGACAGAATGTACCTCATTTTGACTCCGTGTTTTCTCCTCTGCGCAGGTGTTGACTTTAGCTACCAGGTTCAGAAACCTCTGTTCAAAAATGTGGACTTTGGAATCGACATGGACTCCAGGAGTAAGTTTGCTGATTTTCTTATAATCTTAGGGTAACATTCATGATTATGTGACGTTATGTTCTTGTTTTCCCTTTTCCAGTTTGTATCGTTGGTCCTAATGGCGTTGGTAAAAGTACCCTGCTGTTACTACTCACGGGGAAACTAAATCCCGTAAGTGTGTAGATGAACAAAAAATAAAATATGCAAGTCTGGTGTGGCATTGACTGGAGGTTTCTATCTTTTAGACTAAAGGTGAGATGAGGAAGAATCATCGCTTGGTGAGTATCTTCCTTTTAATAATTCTCAACAATACACACAGTTTCACTTTCAATGGCGAACCAGATGTACCAAGAATCAGATCATGAACAGCAGGTGGGTTTACATGGACAGCCTAATTCCGATTAGTTTCGGTAATGACGCCTAATCGAAACCCTTTTTCTGAATAGAAAGAACCTTTCCGAATTAGATTTCATTCATTTGCAAGGAGGTAGACTAAGTCCTTTCAGAAAGCCTTTACGATAGCCAGTCGCTGCATGTAAACGCTGTATCAGAAAGCTTTCTGTTTGAGTTGTATCTGTTCATGCCCAGTGTCGTGACGTAATGCTCCAGCTGAGTATTTCAGCATCACAGCGCATTTTAAATATGGCGACTTCTTCAAGACAGTACCGGTCTGCATGAGTCATTTGCTGATTGCAACTTTGAAATAGTTTAACATCATTGGACAAGTTAGATGGAAGAAAAGCCACTCCCTCGCATGCCCTCTTTGTCGTATTCTTCTTCTGGGCTCTTGTTGGTGGTTGGCACCCAGCTCATTAACATGAGCTGGCACCCATGTTACCATTATCGCCACCTTATGAACGGGAGTGTGGATCATCTGCACATGTCAGAAAGCTGTTTCCGATTAGATAAGTTGATAAATGGAAACACCGGGTCGGAAAAGATCAGAGGTCATGTAAACAGGCGACCAACATTGCGATTCGGAAAGGTTTAATTTGTATAGGAGAAAAGTGTCCCATGTAAACCCACCTAATTGTAAACTTACCACATATACATATTCTACACTGGATGTCAACTGGTCGAACCCAAAATAATTTGTAGATAATAAGTCAAAAGGCTCCTAAGAACATCAAACCGGTCAGTTTGCCATATACCAGTTTTTCCCACTAATTCTAACTCTCAATTCTGTGGGAAACACTGCTATGTGAATCTACATTCTCTCACATGAAGATCATTTAGGCCAAGTTCAGATACACAATGACTAATGACTACCTGTCCACCTACTTTAGACTTGCTACCAGTAGCTACAACTCTGATTATGAGAAGCTAGCATTCCCCTCCCAGGGTCAAATATCACATGAAGCAGCAAGTAATCACGCTGTTTTCTGACATGTCAAATTGGTATGCTGTCTAACAGTAGATTTAAATGTCTCATCATGGATCAGGTTTCTTTTCTGAAGACTCAAGATATTGTCATGTTAAAAAATATAAAAGTAAATTTGAAGTGTAAAAACATTGAGCGTCCCTGTTCTACACATTAACAACAACACTAACTCCTATTTTCAGGGGTAAAAATGTCAGTGGGTGTGATATTTCTGGCAACAAGTGAACATTTATCTTGAATATGGCCAAGCGTAAGGATTTAAGCAACTTTGACAAGGACCAAATACTGATGTGCAGATGACTGGATCCGAGCATCTCCAGAACTACAGACCTTGTTGGGTGATACTGGTCTGCAATAGTTAGCACCTACTAAAGTGGTCTAAGGAAGGGCAAGTGGTCAACTGGGACTTGGATGGCCAACATGGAAAGTGAAGGCGTGTCTCTGTTTGATCCCACAGAAGATCTACTGTAACACAAATTTCTGAATAGGTCATGCTGATTTAGAAACACAGGTAGGGGTGTCAGAACACAGATTGACATCACTGTGTTGTCATATCTGCAGACCATCCACTGCTGAAAGCCCTTTCAATTGACATGTTGGCACCGCAACTGGACCACTGAGCCTTGAAAGAAAATAGCAAGATCACAGACTCTGTTGTTGACATAGAGGGGACCTCAACAATGTGTGGCATGTTATGGCTGATCAATATATATAATATGATATAATAACTGATCATGACCTGGTATTGGGGGGCTGATGACAGAACAATGTGTACTTAATGGATAACATTACAGGCATGCAACAAAGTCACATTAATTGTAATCCATGTAGCTGAAGCATTGCTCCAGGTGGCTGATGGGGAAAATTTCGCTGTTGACAGCTGGACAGACATTCTTACCTGAGGGGAGATAGCAACTGGTGTGTCTTGTCTGCCTGCAGAAAGTGGGCTTCTTCAACCAGCAGTACGCTGATCAGCTGAACATGGAGGAGACCGCCACAGAGTACCTAATGAGGAATTTCAACCTTCCCTACCAGGATGGCAGGAAATGCCTGGGACGTTTTGGCCTGGAGAGTCACGCCCACACCATTCAGATCTCTAAACTGTCCGGTATGAACATAAACTGTCAGACATTTCCTTTCAGTTGACACTGAGGAGATTTTCTCTAATACTGGGTGAATTCTTTCTCTTCCAGGTGGTCAGAAAGCCAGAGTTGTGTTTGCTGAGCTGTCCTGTCGCCAGCCTGATGTTCTCATCCTGGTGAGGAAAACAGAATCTTAAACCACAGTACTGCTCTACCATAAAACTTCCGTACTCACTGTTCTCTTTCATAGGATGAACCCACCAACAATTTGGACATTGAGTCAATCGATGCCTTATCAGAGGCCGTGAATGAATATAAAGGAGGTAAGAAGTTTGCTTTCGTAAGAGGCAATTGTAATTTATTGTATGCGCAAACTGGAGGTGTTCACTCGCAAAGCATTCTGGTAACGTCTGCTCATGACTGAGCTTAAATTCAAAGAATCACCAAGTTCATCCATCCGTCCTCTTATGGTAGCTAAAGGTTCAGTGGCAGTAGGTCATTTGGCATGTCCCTTAACTTAGCAACACTCTTTCCTGCTATCCGTGTGGGGTCGCTAACTGGATGACCAGCATATAAGAAATACTGGTTTGGTCTGGACTAGTGGGTATGTTGCTGACCAGCTAATATTACAGTCAGATGATTGATCATCAAAGCCCTGTTTGCATAAAAGTTCTAGCTAAATACTGAGAAGTGTTTTCTTTGAACAAGACACTTTTCTTTTAAATGCAGAGATAAACCATAATTATAACCTACGTCACCATCTATCACCCAGCGACAATGCGGTCGTTAACGTCTCTCCCTAGAAAAGTGTTACGACTACATTAACTTATTCATCCCAAATTTCCATCGGGATGAAGAAATTATCTATCTATAATCTATCTAGATAGTTAAACCATATTTCACACTGGGATTCTACTCATATGATGACCCAGCAGATCAAGGACATTGTAATCCAAAAACCCCTACCCACCCACATTTGTGATACCTGGTTAACTGTATACTTGTGATCAAACGACTCAATGTATAGAAATGCATGCCAGGGGGTTAAAAACCCAACCCCCCACCAGTTAGAACTGTGGAAGCCTCCTGTATGAGAGGTGAAAACGTCTTCGAGTGCAAATCCAGTTGCTTTTGATCTCACCTGCAAAATGTCCCAGTCATGCTTTTACTGGCTGGGTACACGACTAACTGTTAACCTTATTCTTCAGCGGTGATCATTGTGAGTCACGACGCCCGCCTCATCACAGAGACTCAGTGCCAGCTGTGGGTGGTGGAAGATCGCTCAATCAACAACATCGATGGAGACTTTGACGATTACAAGAGGGAGGTGCTGGAGTCACTGGGAGAGACCATGGTCAATAAGGTCAACCCATGAGCAGAGAGCTGCCGGCTGGAAACACGCTGGACTTGTGTGTAGGATTGAATTCGTTGACATGCTGGATTCCCTTCCTTCTGGATTGTAGCATGTTTAACGGGTTGGAGCTGAATCAATCATGACGTGTTTGCCCTTCCTTTTAATTCCCATAAATATATAAGGAGGTAAAATGTCTATCAATGACCTGATCTACAGGAGCCAAACTAAATAAATCCATTCATCATGTTATCCATTGTGATTTTTATTTTGCATACAGCTGTAGGACAATAAAACAGTAGAATTCCATTTGTTCTAATAGGCAAGTACACAGAGCAAAACACAGAAATGTAGTTAGCCATTGTTATAAGTTAGCATCACTTCAGGTAAGCCTTGTAGGTCTTTTTGACTTTCGCTACTTCATGTTCATCTGGTGTTATTTCAGCATACCATTTATACCAGGTATCACCATTAATGAAGGACTGAGGAGGTGGGGTGGTCCCTACAGCATCATGGGAGTTGGAGTAGTCCTCTCCTGAAAACTCCACATATGGGATCTGAAATTGAAGTAGGCCTGGAAGAGAACACAAGGTGTTAATGTACAGATCAACCTCATTGGATGCCCGTCTTTTACACTATCTGGAACGTAGCACAAATGAATCAAATTGTCTGACCAAAGCACATCAGGCTTCTTGTATAACGTCACACTAGTTGCCCGCAAGAAATCTGATGAGTGTGGGGCATAAGAGTGTTAAATGTTAGTGATACCACACTGATAAAAAATAGAGAGGAACCATGACCCCTAGTAGCTGATTCTACCCCTTTACGGGGTTTCTGTAGGTTTAAGTCAGATAATGAAAAGATCTGTTTAACATACATACTTTAATATAACATTAACGCGTCTAACCCGAGGAAATGCCTGGTCAGATAGTACAGCTAACATTAGCATGTCTGATGATGCCATGAGGCACAGAAAGGGATCCTGAGTCAGCTGCATATATCACATGGCTCCGTGTGTGGTGTACCATTGTTTTGTGCTGTGCTGATGGCTTCGTTTAGCTTCTTCTGCTGTTTCATACACACACCTGGAGAAAGCAAAGCTTCACATCAGTATTGTAGTTAACTGGATAAGGTGGTCACGTTGATGGCATGCTGACTTACCGGTCCTGGTGGGGTCATACACAATCCCTGTGTTGGGGCTGATGAACTGCTCCAACAGTTTAACATTCTACAAGACAACAGGACAGGATGCATGTAACTGATGCTGTATGGTTACCGATTAGTCTATAATGCTGCATTCACACCAAACTTTTCTTACACCAATGTCACATGGGATCATACGCGTCACTCAAGCAAGTCACAGAGACCCACAAATAAACTAATGATACATACAATCAGCATCAGCACACCGATCTTGGAGGAATATGTCTCTGGCTGGATACATGCAGAAGTGCAAAGATGAGGTCAGTGTCACTAAGACTCCAGCCGTGCTAATGAGAAGCCCTGGATGGCAACAGAAGTGCGTGCCATATATATGATATGGTGTCCCTTAGTACAGCTCAAGTCAACCTGAACAGAACCCTCAGGGTGGCTAAGTGCACTTATAGAGAAAGGAATCTAAGTTCACTTTAACGACTCAAAAATATTTTGGATGCTTTGCAGCAGGAAACATCACCCCAGCGACCAAAACTGACCCCCATCAAGACGACCTGGTACTACGTCTCGAGCCGGCTGATGTACAGAGGACGCTGACTGTTTACCAGACTTTGAGCTCAGAGGATGTGTAGATGAACTTGCACTCATCTTTATGGACATTTTCAACACATCTCTGAGCCAAGCTATCTTCCCCTGTGTTACAAGTCTGCCACCATCATTCCGTTGCCGAAAGGACCCCCAGTCACATGACTAAACGGCTATATTACTAACACTAACATCCGTCATAATGAAGTGCCTTGAGAGGCTAGTCAAGGACCCAATGCCCACTGCTGCACTTCCCTCTTCATTTGACCCATACCAGTTTGTTTACCGCCATATCCTCTGCGCTACACCTGAGCCTGGAGAGCACAAATGTTCAGTTCAGCATTTAGCACAATTATTCCCTAGCACCTGGTAAGCAAACCGGGTTCTCTAGGCCTTGGTACACCCCTCTGCATCTGGGTACCGGCATTATTAACCGACAGACTGCAGTCGGTAAGGGTGGGGAACAACAGCTCAACTACCATCTCGCTGAGCCGTGGCACCCCAAAGAGCTGTATTGAGAACACTGCTCTTCACCTTGATGAACTATGACTGTTGTGCCAGATCCAGTACAAACCACATCATTAAGTAAGTGGACAACACAACAGTTGTTAGACTTATCCGGGATGACCACGACCAGGCCTACAGGGAGGAAGTGAAACACCTTGTGGACTGGTGCTCCACCAATATTCTGTTCCTGAATGTCAACAAGAGATCATTGTTTACTTCTGAAGAAACAGATCAACTCGCACTCCACTGAGAATCAACGACTCCGTGGTGGAGCGTGTGAAAAGCATCAAGTTCCTAGTGGTGCACATCATAGACAACCTTTCCTGGACTCAGTAAAACTCAACTCTGACCAAAAGAGCACAGCAGCGTCTGCACTTCCGATAGTGCAGCGGATGATGAGAGGACATCTTCCCTCTCCCACCTTCACCTTGATGAGCTCTAACTCCATCTGGTATGGGAACTATAACAACTGAGACCAGACGGCCCTGCAGAGTGGTGAGGACAGTAGAAGAAATAATTGGGACTTCGCTCCCGTCCGTCAAGGGATCAGGTGCAGAACATTTAGGTTCTGCAACAGCTTAATTCCCACTGCCATCAGACAGCTGAACCTCCTCCACACACTACAAAACCTAACTGTGAAAAAGTCTGTCTGTGTCAATATTCAACATTTAGAACTCTTTTCATTTTTGAAAATTCGAGATGCATACCATGTGCAATACTCTGCAGTATCCCTGTCACTTTATGTACAGACTGCCAATTTTTATATATATATATTTTAATCTATTACTGTCATTACTTGTTTTTTCAATTGTGTGTTTTCTCTGTTTTTTGTATGTAGCCAAATGCAACGTGATTTTGTTCTGCTGAGTACCTGTGTGGTGGATAGTCTGAATGACAATAAAGTTAATCTTGAAAATCATAACATTTTCCCACATTCCTACCTCCCCATCGTAATTGACGTGTGACGTTTGGACAATTCCCTTGTCATTGACATGTCACAGTGTCACTCAAATTTCAGGAGAATGGGGCAAATGATGCGTGTGACCCAGTGTGAAAATGCCTCTTCTCACAGCTTTGGATTGACTTTGATAGCAATGTCGCCACATGAAAATTTGGTCTTGCGTTTCTTTGGATGCAGCATTTAGTGACGCGCTCCTCTGGCCTGTTGTTCTTTGAATAAGACTTTTCCACATCACCTCTAGGTTTGCGTGTTTAGTTTGTTACCATGTCAACCAACCTGATGGTGGATAATGATGTTAGGATCCCGACAAATTGGACAGGGGTTTCCACATGTTTTTTCTCCTCTCTAAAAACAGAGTTAACATAATGATGCTTTAATGACAAACATGATACACAGAACAGATTTAGGTGGACTCAAAGATAAATGTTACAATGCAGGTCTTGCGTGTCTTCTGGGGAGGGATGCCTCCTTTGTGGTTCCTCCTGTAGCCCACCCATACTTGGTTGGTTCCATACCTCTCAACGTACTCTGTCAGAGCAAATGACGTACAGTAAAAATAAATCTAACATTAAGGATGATTAGCCGCGGACCTGATGCGTTACAGACCTTCACTCTCAAGGTAATCCCAAGGCCGATCCTTGTAGCGGGACAAATCGTCAGCAGCGTCCCCCTCCTGTGATGCCGCACTGCAGAAGAAGTGACATGGTGGTGCAACCAGAGAAGGACGTGGACAGGTTCTCACACATAGCCTATGAAGATGGGACTAAACACAGACGAACACTAACTCAGCGCCATTATCATCACAAAACCCACACTACAGACCCCTTTTGTGTTGGACATGAATGATGGCACTTAGACTAAATGTCACACAACAAGTACCGCCTTACATGACGGCATACAGGGTTTACTTAATTTAAATGTTTTCATGTTCCGTGTACAAACATTATGGCTCAGTTATGCTTATAGAAATCATACAGAATGAACCCCTAACCCTTTGCTGCCAAAACAGTTCTGTGATATCACATTGAACTTTAGGCCCCTTTCCATCAAAACCAGCATGAGCTTTTTCAGCAATTCGACTGGCTCCTTTTATCCCGTATTGTACACATTATCATTGTCTCAGGATTTATTGCAGCTAAAACAGGATAAAACAGAAGTTCCGATAATTAGTTCAGAGGCTCAGAGAGAGAGAGAGAGAGAGACTGGCACTCAAACTAAACACTCGGATTCAAATCAAGAGAAGGAGGTAAACAACTAGGAGTGATATCTCTTGTGTAAATACTCAGACCTCTCGCCTACCAGCTTCTTCAGTTCTGACTGGTGGGAGGTCAGGTATTAAACCTCCAGTGAGGCGTTTCATACAATGATAGGGGTCTTTCGGGACAAATCATACATAAATACATGATTACCCAGTAAATAATCAATATCACTGTGTCCCCAATGACCTCTATCCACCAACATAAGTGATGCGTGGCCATGTGTTGGCATGTAACACTCAATTGCTACGGTTGTTCCCATGAAAAACAATTTGCAGGGCAACTTTTGACTAAAGTCACGAGCAGGCAATGCTAAAACTTTATGGGGTTATTATTATAACCCCATCGAATAATAACAACAGCTACTTCCGAAATCACAGAAACCTTAATCGCATGACTGACAGGATTATAGACAGTAGAGTTAAACGTTGTACCGGATTAAGGCGTGATGGATGGAACACTGACAGCGACAGACGACTCAAAACCCTCACGGTACCGTTGATGGAGACGGCCATCGTCTTCTTCTTTCTTCTTCTTCCTCTTTTACTTGGTGGTTGGCAGCAGGCTCACATACTCATTACCGCCACCTACTTGAGAGGAGTGTGGAGCGGCAGATTGTATAGGGAAAACGGAGTGGGAAAAATGAAAGCAAACACTTATCTACCTATAATCGATTCCTTATCCCCGGATCTTCCTCTTCGTCATCCTCTTCCTCGTTTTAATACTGGAATAGCGCACAGACGTCACCTTTGGTGTTAAATGGTACTGCATGGATTTACGGTCAATCATGCTGCAATGATCTCAACTCTCTGAACCTTTGAACCAGCCTTGTATCCCTCAGAAACTCATTTAAACATCAATAACCTTAATATTGTTAAGGTTTATTCAAAATTCCATGAGCAAAAAATATTTCTCGGAATTTATCAACAATTCTTTTTATTTTCTCTCTTTCCCTTTCATACTTCTCTTCATCTGCACATACTTCACATCGTGAATTTTAGCACATCGCCATAACAAAAGTTTTTAATTGGATCCTGTATGCCCTCATCTCGGCTTTGTAATGATTGGGTCCTCTGTCCTACTGTCGAGTACTCAGAAAATAATGCTCTATAATTCTCTCCCTTTTGTTTTCCTCATCCGTGCCAAATATTTTCTATTCCTCCTTTTGCTTTAGCTTGTTTTATTAAGAATCTGTATTTGTATGTTCCCTGCCATGAACTCCTACATATGCAGACACCCTAACATGTCAATCCAAATGTTGAAGCTTACTCCCTTCCTCTATAAAGATGTTGGTTTTTACTATAGGCAGAACTGGTAAACGCTCTCTTCCTGTAAGTTTTCATTAAGACGCAATGCAATTTAATATAATTTACTGTCACCTTAAAGAAATATTTCTTTGACTCAATGCAGTTGCATATATTAAATGTCATTGCAATTACAAAAAGAAATAGAAGAAATAAAAACACTTCATACACAAAGGAATAGTATCATGTGTAACTTAATAGATTTGACGTCTTCACCATATGACTTGATGTCTTTGTGGCTATGGTGTTAATTTTTGTTCTTTGGGGCATGACGACAGTTTACATAATTAGGGCCCGAGCCCAAATTACGTGCAAGGACCTTCTGCTTCTAGTCTGTTTTTTCTTATTATTACAATTCACCCAAATTAATTGCCTTTTTGGTGACTTTCCCATGCCCAGAACCTCATGAAAATTTGCACAATTATCAACTCTGGGGAAAAATTCGATATTTTTGGGGTCCTTGCTTACATTGTGGGAAAATGGCTCTGCAGGTCCCCCTAGAAGTTTTCAAAAGACACTCCCCTTAATCTTACTTTAACCTAGAAGCCTGATAACTTGGTATACATTTTTATCATATCAGGATCTATCAAAAACTATTTTATTGCTATTGTGCCAACCTAACAGGAAGTCTGCCTTTTTTTAATTAAAATTGTGATTTAGAGGAGTACTTCAACGAACTCGTCCTTGAATTTTTTCCCGATCAACATCAAATTTGGTTATTGACAAGTTAAAGCCATAAGGATTCAAATACATCAGAAGTTTGAATTATCGTTAAAACAGTCTGGAAGGTATAGGGCGGATAATATTGCCATCTCGCCATAACTCCACTGTCAATCTTCCGATCTGCTCCAACATCAAAGGTTTGATTAAAGTCCTGCCTTGAAGAAGCATACATGAAAAAAAATCCAGTTTTGCCAAAGCACCACCTAGTAATAAAAGGAAATGCTATCTTTTATACTTTCACCTATTAGCTACATTGATAGTGTTCCTCCTGCGAGCAAGAAGTAAGCCTCTGGGGTTAAATATCTCTTCAACATCGTGAATTTGAGGCAGTGGTTTCCATCATGGAGTAAGTGTTCGAATGGTCAGAGTCATTTTTACATGCTGTTGACCTTGAACCCAGTTGCGGTTGCATACAGCCCGTCCTGCATTTTAAGGATATGTACAAAGTTTCATGCTCCTAATCATGAGTTAAATCCACAGCACACAGTTACACTGTGCATTTGTTATCTATATGTGGCAGGACCTTAGTGCTTTTGCTGTTCAGAAGGCTTTCTGGAAGGGGCCATTCAGCAGTGTTTTCTTTTTACATTTGCTATAACTTATTCAACACAAATGTAAATAACATATTTTCTTTCTTTTATAAAATCCAGAGGAAATACTTGTCCTTTGCTGTGACCCATCTTGAATGTTGTTGCCAAATCCGGATTTGCAAATTCAAAAAGGGGGGTAACTCGGGCTAGAAACTATAGAGTTTGTAGAATTTTAACAATTAAATAGTAGAAAAACAGATATGGTTTATAGTTTGTACATTTTTCCATTTATTAGTTAAATTGTCGTGCATGCCATTGTACTGAAATCTGTCAGAAACGTTTGATAGCGCAGAAAGAATCAACTACAGTAAAAACAAAGAAAGACCTGTTTTGAAATTATCTTACTAAGTGTGATGATGTTTAGACAACATGAAATACTTCTGAATTGAATTAACTATCGAAAGACCATTCTGTTTGTCCCACAACTCCTTCGTTTGGTTTCACGGATCAGTATTCACTGACAGTAAATCAAGTTTCTTTCCTTACTTGTCCAGGTCAAAACCTGACTTAACAATCACTTCCAGCTAACAATAACCTTGGTGGGATTTTTGACTGTTATCTATGACTAGGGCCAAATTGACAAACAAATTAAATGAGAAAAAAAATATTCTAAGAACTAAGTCGTAATATTCTGAGCAAACAAGACATAATTTACCGACAAATGAGTCTTAATATCATGAAAAAAAGTGGTAATTTTACAAGGAAAAAATGTTGTATTAAGAGACTGAAGCCATAAATTTTACATAAAAAGGTCTTAACAAAACAAGAAAAAGTCAGAATTGCAGGCTAGGCATTTCCTTGGGAAATATCAAGAGTATCGCTAGCAGCAAAATGATTAACTTAGAATATCACTTCAGGCAATTCTTTTATATGCGTCTGACGAATAAAGAATTGTTGAATCTTTGCATTAACTGTAATTTTAATCCCATACTTCTTTATTTTTCAATGTGGCAGAAATGCTTGGTGCATCTCATATTTTATTCATAATTGCTCATATATGCTGTACTTCCTAATTTTTTTCTTGTTCATTTGGCCACCAAGATGGCGGCGGTAGCGTTATTATTAGTTTCAAAGATTTGCACCCTTTGTGATGTATTGTGAAAACATATTTATAACACAAATATTTCCCTCTGTGAATGACTCAGGTCAAGAAGGGTCCAGGTTTACCAAATAGAGGAGGGAAGACGGATGTTAAATACAGGCTCATTACAACCACAAGAATGAGAATGAGATATGATGGACATATCTTTTGTTCCATACTGGTTGTTTATGAGATGTGAAGTTGTGAATGTAAAACAATTTCAAAATAAGTAAAAGCTGTTTTAATAGTAATATCAGGAGGCAATTTGGTGACACATTTAAAATATGTTATACAACACCCATCATGTCGAATACATTTTGAGATAGTGTACGCCAGATATTGCGGCAAATTTAACATAGTTGGATTAAGCTCCATTAACCTGTTTGCTTATTTCCTTCACGAGATCTGGCAACTCCGCATGTGACGCATAACGGTCCTGGCAGAAAGATTGGTCGCCATTTTGAAGAAACGATATCAACCAAATTTATACATCATAGAATGCTAAAACCCAGAATTTCTAATGAAAAGTGTTTGATTTTGACATTATTTATCTATTCATATGATCATACATCGCTTTTATACTAAATCTAGGGCGGAACTGGAAATAATAATTTCCAAACGCCATTTTGTTCTCGGTGGTGCACGAGAAGGTCAGCGATCCGCCATTTTGATCCTTGTAGTATAAATACTAAGTCCCTCCCAGATGAGCTCATTCCTGGATTTGGTCAGAGGTAAGTGGAGTCACAAAGACAGCGAGATTTATTTTAAACATTTTTCTGCCTTAAATGCGAAGCTCCTGATGAAAATTATTAAAAACATCCAAATAACCTAAGCGAATACAAAAAGCGAACAGGTGTCAAGTTTTTATACAAATCTAAATGTGTTTTCTTTGTGTGTTTTTCAGGTTCGAGTCTACATCGCCGAAGGCTGAACTATCGAGGACTTAAACCTTCTCTAATTCATATTTTTTTCTTCAAGTAATGGACATTTGATTCCTTTTTTTTGCCTCCAGTGTGTTCCCGAAGGACAGGCTAGCATTTAGCTATCACAGCCCCACCCAAAAGAGTTGTTAAACCATGAAGGTTAACGATATTAAATTGATGAATTAAGAGCTATAAGTGCCTGAGAAGCACACTTTTATATCACGAGACGCTGAGGATCAATATTATCAATAGTAAGTCGATTTTAAAGTTAAGTTCAATTTGAGATCTTTCAAATGAAAAGCATTCGTAGATTAGGCTAGCTGGCTTTAGCCGGGTAGCATGCTCTGCGTTAGCTTTTTTTCGGTAAATAATATATATGGATATATAGAACTGATGGTATGAGCTCACACAGGAAGGCAGACGGAGATCATGCTCAGTCTCTTCTTGTGTGAGACGGACTGTCAAATAAGATTTTATTTGTTAAACCATAAGCAATCTGTCCATAAAGATTGCCATAGTTGTGTGAACAATGAACTCGGATCTTTTTGCCTGTCAAATGTTTCATAGGAGCCATTCCTGGGACCAAAGACCATCGCAATCTGTAGATAAAGATTGCGTAGAAAGGACCGTGTGTCGGTAGGGCAGAGCAGGGATTCTCCGAAACTGCGTCTGGCAATCTGCGGATAAAGATTGCAGGATGAGCCGGGCGAAGCGGTCGGATCTGGTGGATCTGTTGTTGGGTTTCGTTATTTGGGACAGTTTCTGCTTGGAGCAACGTTTGGAAGTTTGATCCCCTGCTTTAGTGTGGTTGGTTAGATCCCGGAGATCCGTGGCGCCATCTTTGTTTGGGGCGGTGCGTGGAGGCAGGGCTTCTTTGTTTCATACCACAGGTGTCGGTCATCCCATAGGCTCTGATCCGATTATATAACCCTTTGTGTTTGGCTTATTTTAGGAGGGCTGTGTTTTCTTGCAGTATATAACATCCCAAAGATCAGATTATATGAAACTTTTTTTATAAACTAAAATGTGTGCCTGTAAAAATGAGGATGTCCCCACTGATCCAGAGTTATTGTTTAATACTGATGTTTGATGTATAATCATTGTGACATTTCCAGGATGTGGGTTATTTTGCAGTGTTGTGGAGGTCTGAGACTATATAAAACTTCTTCAGTTACCCGGGTAAGACTTAACTGATTCCTCACATTATGATATTTCTACTGATTGAGATGCAGCTTCTTTAAATAAATCCACAGAGCGTTAAATTATTAAAACACAAACATGCGAAAGTGAGTGCATGCATCTGATGCTCTCGCCCAAGGTTCTACTACTCCTAAAACATCCATTAAGTCTTATTTACCTACATCTGGCTTACTGTTTAATAAACAAATGATATTCTATCTAAAAGGTTTTAGTATATGAGTTTTTTGCACATCAGAATTTGTTTGATGTTGCACAAACCGTTGATCTGATTGAAGAACTAATTGTCAGATCATGTTGGGGATATTTTATTTGGGAGAAAAGTTACCAATCATTGGCATGTTAAACACTTGTAAAACTTATAAAATAGTATATTATGTGTAGAGGTCTATCTGGCCTAACACCAGAGTTTATTTGTAGTCCTTATGGCCACCGAATACAAACGGGTGAGAGGCAACATGGAAACATGAAGTAACAAGTGTTTGAGTTTCAGCCTCAACTGTTCCCTCCTGCTGTGCTATCTGACATGATAATGTGTAATATAATAAATTGCACTGTAGTCCAATCCAGAAGCAGAATTTGGGTAGATGATCAAGTGACGGATATAGACGTAGCTATACAGATCTAAATTCTTTATTTCCTGATAATTTTTCCTCCTCAATCAAACTGACAAGTCAACAATCTGAATTTGTTCCATTCATCTCATCAGATTCCACGTGAGTGAATGAAAACAAAAGGTGCTTAGAATGTACCAATGGTGTGTGTGTCTTTGTTTTAGTTTTTATTAACGCCTTAAAAAGTAAGTAAATATTTATGGTGACAGAATTGGGTCCTTTCACCTCATGTTTGTTTTTTTATAATACAAGATAGATGTTTCAAAACATGTAGATGTTGTTGCCTCTATTCGGCCTAAAGTGGAATAAACATTTCAGCTCTCACATGACTATGAACGTTCTAACAATGAACCACATTCAAAGAGAAAACAAGAGAATCCCTGCAGATCATTTCAGCACCCTGTCTCTGTCATAGTGTCCCCATGAATCTCTGCCATCACGTCGACCCTGAGCTGACATGCTGCAACCGTTCGTCTCCACCAAAACAAAGCGTGGCTGTCTTTCCCATAGCGTGTTAGTGTGTTACTGTCAGTGTTGCCTCTCTCTCAGTCTGACATTCAGTACATTGCGTGTTCAGTGAATCTGCATGCTCCTGATTTCATACTTGGTATGGTTCTCTGGTTTGTGACGGGGGTTCGGTGTGTTGTGTTCATCTTCTCAGTTGTTCACTAGTGTTTTTGATTGTGAGGGATTGTCAGTCAAAGTCATGACCCACTATACGGAGATCTTTTATTGTAATCTGGGTTTGAATCTGCTTCCAAGTTGGCCCTTGCTTGTCTGGAATTAAACCGGTTTGTGAGTCCTGGGGCTCGCTTTTGAATTCATTCACGGTGTGACTCTGTCCTGGAGCTCCATGATCTGTTTGGCAGGCAATCAGTTCTCAGTAAAAAAAACTGTAAAAACCCTTTTCCTAATAACTTAAGTCTCCTTGTAGGTAGCACCATGGTGTCCTGTTCATTGGTTGTTCAATGTATTTCAGATAAATCAATGGCAAAGATGGATCCCAGAGAGATTTTGAAGGGAGTGGAGGCATTTTTGGGAAAGGATGGAGAGCTCCGCAGTCTGGAGGGCGTTCCGAAGGTTTTTAGGTGAGGAAATGACCTATGGCAACTTATTGTGCTATGATTTTAAAAGTGTAAATGAACAGTTGATTAGTGTCATTCACAAACGGGGCATATCCTAACACCTTTGCTCTTATTCAATTTAGCCTGATGAAAGCATCTACCAAGATGGTCAGTAGATGTATGTACCTAAACATCTTGCTGCAGACAAAATCCCATGATATTCTTAACAGGTAGGCCTCACCTTTTTCTTTTGTTCTCAGTATTGCTCTTTAATAACATGCTATCTTTTGAATCTTGCAGCTGCAATACTTGATGAAAACATTCAATGTGGAAGAACTATGAATAATATATTGTCCTTTCAACAATTAGAAGAAATAGGTGCAATTATAATGCTTTCATATGGAAATGTATTGTTAAAGGTATCCCATTCATTGGTTAAGTATTTCTGAGTGCAGTATTAACCACCCCCCCCCCCCCCCCCCCCCCCCCCCCCCCCCCCCCCCCCCCCCCCCCCCCCCCCACACCACACACACACACACACACACACAAACACAAAACCGTGTAAAATCAATGCACTGCCCAGCAAACGGGGACCTATTTAGTTTAACTAAAAGGGAGAAACACTTCGTAAGTGACGATGTCAAATGGTGGAGTTTGTCTTATCTATTTCGTGTTTTATTCTGGGGCTGCTATATACAAAACTTTTTAGTTGGCTGTTTTAGAAGGGATTGAATGATTTAACATTGATCTACTTTCCTTAACGTCCTCACCTACAGCCATAGCATGCTCTCTTCAACCTTTTTTCTAATGCAGAAAATCAAACTAACCATTTCTGTTGATTGACATTTCCAAACTTCTTGCTAACATTTGACGTGACCACATTTGAAGTTTATTACAGTTAAGATTGTAATTTAAAGAGGAATATTGAACATGAAGTTTGTTGTTAGGATTCATATTTGTATTTTTTCTTTTTTAAATTAAACTTACTCAGTTTCTGCATGACCAATATTTTTAACAAAAACCTCATGCAGTACCCAAAGTACCACTAGAGGTCAATGTAGCCCCGAAAGATAAACACTACTCTAGCTTATGTAATTACCTATTGGATTTGGAGAAAGAACTAGGAATCCTATTCCAAAATGGAAAATAGACAAGCTATAGGTACATTTGGCCTGTTGAGCATGTCTCAACCTCCTACGATTTAAAGTACTCATTTGAACAAATTTGATATAATCCAAATTAGCACAATACTCTCAGACACTCTTATGCCTGCGCATCCACCCCTTAACTGACAGAATTATAGAAAAATCTTTTAACATCGTGTCTGAAGCATAGCACAGATATTACACACTGTCCTATGCAATTTCGTGGAGCAACGAACTACCTTAAATTGATTAAACAAAACTGAATGTTGTATCCATTGGGTCACACATAACATCATATATCTGAACCATTGAGATTAAATTGGCCTAAAGCCTCCCACAGAAATCTTTTTGCAAACTGAGCTCAAACTTTTGCTCCAACTTAAAAAAATTAATGCTATATTAAAGGGTAAACCAATAAATTCCACATCAAATGCCAAATTGAGTGGCTTAGAAACATTATTTTTATAACTGCGTTTATGTAGCTGAAGTTAGGATAAGTCAGTGGCTCTCCTATACGCCACTGACTTATCCTGTACACCTGAACTAACCAAGGGGGATTTTTCTTTTATCTTTACTCTATTTTATTTTTGTCTTTTTTATGCACTTTTTTCTTTGTAAGTTCATGTTTATATTCACATTTAAAATATAAAAATAAACATTTATGTGTTTTTTATGTGCTGAGTCCAAATTATAATGCAGTGTCCTAATGACAAAAAAAAAAATATGAATATGAATTATATGATAAAACTAGGGCATTCTGGAACAAAATCTTTAAAATTACATCATTTGGTCCAGTTTTTGTCCATTAAAATTCCTTGAAATGAATGTTTTGGAACCACCGCATGAATACTGATGAATAGTTGTACTGTTTCCATTTCAGACCAAATTTAAAGAGTTTGGTCTAGACCTGCTCTTTCTGGAAAGCACCTTGAGACAACTGTTGTTCTGAATTGGTGCTATATAAATAAAGATTGATTGGTTTGTAGTTTACTCATGATATAAATTTCTTTTTGCCTTGTCCAGGTTTATCAGAGTTGGTGGCTACAGGCTGCTGAACTCCTGGCTAACCTACTCTAAAACCACTAACAACACACCCCTAATGCAGCTCATCCTGCTGACGCTTCAGAAACTGCCTCTCAAAGTGGAGCACCTTAAACAGGTAGTGTCTCAATTCACACGCACACCACACACACAGTTAGCGTCATCTGTAAAACTGTAGCATCTTACTCGATACATTCATCTTCTCACAGAACAACACTGCCAAAGTGGTGAAGCAGCTGAGTAAGAGTGCAGACACTGAAGGTAAGTCGGCTATTACATCAGAGATCTGAACTCTAATAGTCTGAAGTGCGTTTGACTCAATTTCTTTTGTTTTATTTCCAGAGCTGAGGAAGTTGGCATCAGTGCTCGTTGATGGCTGGATGGCTACGATCCGCTCCCAAAGTGTGTCCAGCAGCAGCACCTCTCCTGCTGGTGGGCTCTTCTTGACACCTATGAAATTCTTGTTGTACACTGTCTCTTTCTGCAGCAGGCACTAACACCCCACATTTATGTCGCAGAAAAGAAAAAGAAGAAAGAAGAAACCAAGGCACTGGTGCGGGAAGTAAAGGAAAAGATTGTAGAGGAGGAGGAGGAGAAGAAGAAGGAGAAACCTAAAGCTCATGCACCTAGCCATACAAAGATTCGCTCCATAGGTAACCCTATCCCGTTGAGCCGCCATGGTGTTGGCCAGGACTGCCATAAGAGTTCAGTAAATAATCAGGTTGTTTTGCATTGTGAAGGGTTGGAGATGGAAACTCCCAACCCAAGTCCTGCGAAGAAACCAGCCCTTACTCCACAGCTCGGAGACAAGTACAACATCAAGCCCCCGGTCCTGAAGAGACCCAGGTAAAGTATCCCGTGTACAGCACAGACCAGCACAGGGTCGTTTTCATGCTAACATCTCATAAACGACTGCCAGAGGCTCAGCACAATCAATTTAGGTTTCCGGCTTGTCCGTTCCTCTTCCCTCATCAGCTCCGGTCCGTCAGAAGCTCCACCTCTAGAAAAGAAGTACAAACCGCTTAACACCCCTTCCAACTCTACCAAAGAGATCAAAGTCAAGATCATTCCAGCTCAGCGTAAGTTAAAACACAAATGCACTGTACAACACCAGATATTTAGACGTTCAAATGGGATGACAAAGATGTCTGTGATGTAGCACTGTGTGTTCACCGCTCTCTCTCTTTAACCTCCCTGCAGCCATGGAATGCACAGGTTTCCTGGATGCCCTGAATTCTGCCCCAGTGCCCGGGATCAAGATCAAGAAGAAGAAAGCTGGTACGCCTCCTACCGCTAATACTAAAGCGGTGTCCCCGACATCAAACAAGGTACGGACTCCTCTCAGTAGAAAAGTATCTGTTTTTGTTATTGTCACTGTGTATTAAAGTATGTCCCAAAATAAATCTGATGTGTTTTTATGCTTTTAACCACATAAACACAAGACAAAAGCATCAAGACAAACGATGGCCAGAACAAGACAGTCAGATGTAGTTAAGGTTAAGTGTGTGCGTGTTGGTGAGCCGGTGGTAACATCTTTTACAATGTTGAAAGTGACCTAGGAGAAACAATAAATAATTATATCTAAACAAGCATTTGATAATAAGAACAATAACATAATAAGACCCCAACAGGGAGGGGGTTGACCCACTCAACTCAAACAGCTCCTTTGAGTTAATAAAATCATCATTATTATTAATAACAAAGGGACAAATGATATGAACATCTAGTGATTGTATGGACAAGAGAGAGAGAGAAAAAACATGACTACCACCACAGTTCTAAAACTTACAATAATAAAAAGCCATTCATTTTCTGGGTAATATTTTTCTGTTCACATGATGATCCGCCTTACAAAATCAGCCATAGTATAACCAGTGATGAAGGGAATAAGACTGAATATCTAGCACCTGTCCACAAGTTGAACATATTAGTGAACATTTCTCCTGAAGTTGATGAGTTGGTAGGAAAAATAGGCAATCCTAAGGAACTGAAGGGCTTTGACAAGGGCCAAATGATGATGGCAAAACGGGTGGATCAGAACAGTGTTTCTGATCTGCCATGGTAAGTCGTCAAGAAATTGCTGAAAAAATTAATTGTGATAAAACTGACATCACAGCATACCTGTGTGTGGGGCTGCAGAGCGTTGATGTTGAGCCCTGTCCACTGCTGTAAAGATCTTGTAAATGGGCATCATGACCATCAGAACTGGACCACAGACCAAAGGACGAGGCTGACCTGATCTGATGAATCATGCCGTCTTATACACCATGTGGACGGCAAGGTGTGTTGCCTAATTGGTGAAAAAATAGCACCAGGATGCATTATTGGAGGAGGGCGTTTTGGTAATGCTTTCAGCCAAGTTCTTCTGGGAGACCTCGGGTCTTGTCGTTCATGTGATGGTATTTTGTCATGTAGCACATACATAAACATTGAGCAAGTACACATCTTCATGGAAATAGTGTTCCGTAATGGCAGCAGGATAATGTCACACAGTAAGAGTGGTTCAGGAATAGGTTTGAGGAACATCAAAATGATGTTGGCTCGGCTCCCTAATTATAAAGATCTCAATCCAATCCAGTCTCTGTGGGCTGTGACGGGCAAGGAGGTCTGATCCATGGAGGCCCCGTCTCGTAACTTGAAGGATTTGACCTTGATATGTCAGGTGTTCTGGTGTAAAAAGAGGGACGTACACATTATTAAGCTTCATGTTATAATGTTATCGATGCTGTATGACTGATTGTGTGATTTATTGGTTCATGTTTTGTCAGGACAGACATGGATGCAAACCAACTAGCTTTTGAGGCAAATGCAGTGTAATTGTATTTTAAACATCGCTTATTAAACTTATTGTCTCACTCTTTGTTTGTCCTCAGGCAAGTCCGTTTGACAGCAAAACCTCTGTATATCCTTCGCCTTCTGCTAAACCGTTATCTCCAGAAGCTCCTTCGTCCTCTGCGCCTTCTGATGAACACCAGGAGACGGAGCAGCCGGGGACCCCAGTTCCCTCAGAGGACCCCGAGACCTCTGACAATGGTATATTCCTATTTATCCCAGTAGCCGTGTCCTGAAACCGAGATTTTCTTACTTGATATCATACAATTCAATGCTTTATGTGTTCTAACAGATTCCTCGTCTTTTGTTGCTTGTAGGTGAGAAGCCCAATGCACTGGCAGAACCACGTGGTGAAGAAGAAAGCTTGACGAAGAAGGGCAAGAAGAAGAAGACAGTACACTGGGCTGAAGAGGAGCAGCTCAAACACTACTTCTATTTCGATCTGGATGAGACGGAGAGAGGTGAGACTGCTGCCTAATACGCATCTTGTTAAACACACCGACTATTTTTATTTCTATGCTGGAAATAATGTAAAATAACACATCTTGTAACATATTTACCATTAAATTGTTTTTGTTCCTTTTCTTTCAATACACAAATATACGAAAAAAAATCAACTATCAGTTGGACAACGCTCAGCTCTGAACTGAGACTGAAATAAAAACAAGCACCAAATCCAGACCTCAACCATATCCAGTAGCCTACAGTGCTGGTCTTAGATTAATATGTTATGATGGTAGCAAATTTATGTCAATCATCCAAATTCGACCCAACACTATAGAATATAGTTGGATGCAATGTTGCATGGAAAAACTCCACCAGTTTGAGATCATATTTTTAACGTGATAACATAAAAAACTTGATCTCCAAAGTTCTGATAATTCACCCCCATAGGTTTTTTTTCTGCACCATTTTTGCCTGTTTGATCTCACAGATGTTGCAGTGTGTATATACAGTATACATCCAAAATGTGTAGCGTGATCAGGTTTACAAAAACAGTTTTTGCAGCAAAAAAAAGGGAAACCAATCTCATAAGAAACTGTTGGAATTCTATCAGTGAGCTGAATTTGTAATTGTGGCAAGGCAATTCTTCATTGCAAAATGCAGTGCTACCATTACTACTATTTCTTCGCCTATTGTTCATATGGACCGACCACTAAGGATCATGCAGTTAAAAAGTCCAGGTTCATATAGTGAAATAGTCCAGGCTCAGGCAGGGGCTTCAGTTTGACCATCAGATACACATAAAATTTGAGAAATTTTCTAGTTGATGGACATTATTGTGTTTCTTATTCCCAGTTAACGTCAACAAGATCAAAGACTTTGGTGAGGCAGCCAAACGAGAGCTGATGATGGACAGGCAGACGTTTGAGATGGCCCGTCGCCTCTCCCATGACACCATGGAAGAGAGGGTCCCATGGACACCCCCAAGGCCCCTGACCCTGACTGGCAGCCTAGTCACACCTGGAGCCAACAGCACAGAGAAACTTACCCAGAGAGACCGCGAGATGGGCATCCTGCAGGAGCTCTTTCTCAGCAAAGACAGGTAAGAAAGGAGACAGGCCGCTCTGGTGGTTGGCACTTTTGTTTCCAAGATTAGAAACACAAGTTCCATACATGCTACCTTGAAACTAAAGACTAAAATTTTTTAATTCTTAATAACAAGTTTCCTTCAGCTGCATTTGGTCACAAGTTCAACCAAATTATTGTTGTCTTTTAATAGACAAAACTAACATTATGAAAAGCCTCCAGACTGAAGTATTGGAACAAGCATCATTATTTTTCCTTATGGTGTGGAAACAATAATAATAGGGCTTTGAAAAAAAAAAAAGGCTTCCTCTCAAGATGTCTAATGATTTTCCATTTCTATCTAGTGTGCCTGACAGCCCGCACGAACCAGACCCAGAGCCTTATGAACCCATGCCTCCTCGTCTCATCCCTCTTGATGAGGTTAGTATATCCAAAGATAACACGTTCTCTTCATATCACTCTTCTGGAAGAGGTTAAATGGGGTGGCTAACTCTTTTTCTGCTCTCCTTCTCAGGACTCCACCGTGTTGGATGATGGTTACAGTGAGCCGATGGACACTTCATCGCATCAGGGATCTGTCATGGCCCAGAATGAAACCTCCAAGCTGCCTCCTGTTCTGGCAAATCTCATGGTCAACCTGGGAACCAACAACCGCAGCCCACCGGCAACAAACACGCCCCACAATCCCACCGCTCCTTCGGTCAACGTGCAGGAGCTGCTCTCATCCATCATGGTAAATACATGAGCAGATTGTATTATAGATTATTCTTTCTCTCTTAGTGAGGCACGTTTAATGCGTTGGATGTCTTTTGGTCACTAACCGCAGCTTTGTGTCATCAGGGTGCTTCTGGGAACCAGTCAACTGAAGACTTAATCAAACAACCTGATTTTCCAGACAAGATTAAACAGCTATTGGGCTCCCTGCAACAGAACCAGAACCAGAACCATGGTGGACCTCCACCAGGTAAGCTCATACCATTTTGTTCTATCTGTGTGCTCCTGCTGTCAGGATAATGATGTCATCCTGCTCTATCTGTCGTTTGAACCATCTTTCTTTCTTTCCAGTGAACCCGGGTCTGCTTGGCCACGGTCCAGGTATGAACAATGTTAACAACATGAACATGCACATGCAAATGCCCATGAATGGTGGATACCCGCCCAACAACCCTCCCAACGGACCTCGTTTCAACCACCCACCTCCTCCTCATAATCACGGTCCACCATTCAACGCTGGGGGAGGCCCTCGCATGATGGGTCCACCGCCGGGTCAGGGGCGGGGAGAAAACACCAACTACTGGGGAGACGACTCTATGAGAGGAGGACCCCACCGAGGAGGTCACTTCCACCGCGGAGGGCGGGGCAGAGGAGGCGAGCCCGGCTTCAGGGGTCGGGGACGTGGGGGCCCCAGAGGAGGACACAACAACATGAATGGTAAGTGGAGCCTGGAGCGCACAATAATGTGCAAAGCAGTTGATGTAAAAGTCACATGATGGAGAGACCTTACACTGTACAAAACAACAACAACCAAAACATACTTAAGTGTCCCTGTAACACAACATTGTCCAAAGGTCAGAAGGTAAGGAGCTGCTAGAAGTCACATTCTAAACCAAAAAATTAAAACATTTTCAGCTATTTTTGTATTTTTTAGCTGCGAACAACCACTGTCTGCTAACTGCTGCTAGCTTCTAAGCACTAATGGTTGCTTTTAAATCTAGTTATCCGGCTATAAGCCACTCACATACTCATGATTCACCTCTATTACAACCTATATTCCCATCTCAGAGGTAGGAACAACTCGGACCCTCATTAGATCAACATTTCTGCCTATATATAACTAAGGGGGCAGAATGAAGGTGCACCAGCCCCTCCTTACAATTGCAGTGTAAAAGCAGTAAATAATCGCTCCAACCTTTCTCCTAGATCCTGAGCTCCGTTCAATAAGATTCCCAGTAACTCAGACATTGTGTAAGACATTCAGCTCAACAGATTAAATAATGAATTTCTTTTAACATTGAGATTTTATATGAGGATAGGTAAGTAGTTATTGCTGAGTTTTGACTCAGTTGTGTTGTTCTATCTGCCTCTCGGTGACAGCAGCTCAACAGTTATCATGAAACAGCAGTGGCCGGGACTGAAAGCACTGGTCTTCATGGTTGTTTTCAAAGAAATTGTAAAATTGTTTTCTTTTCCTCCTGTCAGACATGTCCAAGAGGCCTGTGTGTCGTCACTTCATGATGAAAGGAAGCTGCAGGTACGAGAGCAAGTGTGCCTTCTACCACCCTGGAGTAAATGGACCACCACTTCCCCCGAACCACCCTGCTATGAACCAACACAACCAGCACCCGCCGCATGGACACTAGGCAACAAGACTGCTGAAAAGGACCACTCTACTAACCATTGAGCCTCTCTGTGATCAAAACACTGCAGGCCGTCAGTGGAGACAAAGGCCACTCCAGTCCAAATGTAACACTGGGTGAACCTTCTCCCCAGCGAATAGGTGCCCCTCTCTATCGGGAACATTTTGAACAACAATTTCAACATTTCAGTCGACGATGAAAGACATGAACATTACTACATTGCTGACTTGTGTTTGTTTTGGAAATCAAACAAATATCTGAAAATCAAACTCCACCATATATGGGTTCACAAAATTTATCAGAGGCGGACACAGACAGTTCCGATTTGTTTGCCCTTAACCTCTGCAGCAACGTCCTCCTGACGTCCAGACGTTTGGAGAATCTCAATAAGCCTTCACGTCAAAGCATCGAGCAAACTTCTGCAAATGACGCAATTTTTCCAGATTGGCTTGAGTTGAATAATTTCAGTTAAAACAAATCAAGATAAAACATGTAATCACGCAATCTGCCAACGCAAATGCACGTCTACTCAAGAGTTTGCATTTACTTTGAATGTGATCACACCGTGCAAATAATTTTCATCGCGTTCAGCTGACTGAAACCGGATGGATTTCCTTTCTGACTTGTTGATGGGCTGGACTGCCCCCTTATTAAGACCAGCAGGAGACCATAGATCAGGACCATGCATTGGTTTGGTGAACTGTCAGAGGGATGTACACCTCCATTGTTCTGCTTGACCATGTCTGACTTGATGATGGACTATTGACACACTCATCATGCATGTTTTCAGGAGGTTCATCGAGTTTGTTGTTTCTCTGTACGCACTGTAAAGAGAAGCAACAGCTCTGAAACTCTTTTTGCACATGATTTGTTCTTGGTTAAAATCACTCTCTCTAAATCTGAAATACTTCCAAACAACGTGATCCACTTTGAGAGATGTGTTCTTCTCTTTCTGCTCCTCCAGACATGATATTTTTGTTTCGACCATCTGCTCGCTGTTGGATGCTAGTGGTGATCTATAAACGTTAGCGTTACCCGTCTGCATTTGACTGCATCCTAGAAATGTTTGCACAGACAACACACTGTACGGAGCAGCTCGGATTGGTGGTTAAGGGAGGAATCTATGGTCGGGGCATTTCAAAAATCAACATCGCTAAGTAATGTTCAAGTATTAATGGTGGGAAGCCACGATGGCTATGGTGCAGCCAGATGTGAGGCATTGTATTTGTGAATGAACAGAGAAGAAACAATAGGAGGAGCGTAACAGAGGGACTGATATATGATCGCCAGAGGGACTGCCTGTTTTTAATGGGATCATTTTTAACTGTGATACTGAAACAAACCACCTGACCACTCTGTCTAGCCGCACCGAACTCCTCTGTCATTTGATTATTCATGTTGTCTCCTCAGAAGAGAGACTGATTTCCCATTGACCACTGCACTTTATGGAGAGTAAGGCCACAGCTGTCATTTAATAACACTGGACTGTCTTCAAACTGTTTCATCTCAACCCGATAGGGAGGACCTCTGTTTTTCTTCTTATTCTTTTTCATTCATGTGAAGGAGCACCAGCAGAGTGTGTTTATCTAGGTAAGCTCAGTCACATGTTTGGGGTGTGACAATCATCAGAATCAGACACGTTGTGGTCCTTCCTGAGGAGGAACGTGTACCTGACGTCAGAGGGGCTGCCGACATCCCCCGTCTGGACCCAGGTTGATCTGTGATCATTGTTCTGAGTAGGAGGAGTGTTTTCTGTGAAAACTAAGACTGTCTCTTGTGGGACTGAAAGAATGTAAAGTTTTTGTTGCTGCCTCCACCCTCCATGTTTTTTTGTTTTTTTTATTTTTGATACAAATGATTTTGACCCTGTTTTCACACGGGTTATGGTTTTTTGTCTCTTTAAAATGTTTATGTAAATACAGAATACACATGAATTCTCGTGTCATAATTTCAGTTGAACAATTTTGTACACAATGTATTGAATAAATGTATAAATATAGATGCTGATGTGTTTCTTTTAAACTGCTTAGGGTATTTCTAATAATTGCAAACACCTCCACTATGCATTGATCATGGGGGGGCATACAATGGGACTTTTAGAATCCTGTCCATGTCCAGCAAACTTATAGACAGAGACCAGAATCCTCAATGATGTTTTAAACCAGGTGGTACATGAATGAATCAGGAACATTTTGTTGCTGGAGAAATGGAGACAAAGAAACACACACTATAAATAATAAGAGCTCCATTTGTATAGCACTTACCCAAACAAAATTACAAAGTGCTTCCCTAAATAAATGAAAACAATCAAATATGAAGCAGAAGAAAACACTCCCCGGGAAAATAAAAGTGGAATCACACAGCAGTAAAGGTTTCCTGTAAAACATGTTTAAAGCAACAATTTAAAAACAGGCAGTGTGTCGGCAAGTTCGTTGTTCTGCAGCATGGAGTTCCACAGACCAGAGGACCTGAAGGCAAAAGCCCAGTCCCCCCTTAGTCACCAGCCTTGACTTAAGGGTATAGTAATAGTTTTCAATCTTTTTTCAGCAAGGTATCTCTTTGAGCCGTTTACTCGATACAGTACTCCGATAGCAATGCAAAAATCTATTCAGATTTATAAAAATTAAACTTCAAAGAAAATCAGTGAAAAAAGAATTCTCTAATTTAGGAGCTGTATTTAAAAATGTCAAATGCCCCTAAATTCTCTCCAGCTCTTTCAAAAATATTTTTTGACTCCGCTGTAGAAGACCTCAGGTAGCCACATTGAGCAAAGGTGTTAAAAGCTCTGTGATATTAATGGGAGCAATAGCATATTTGGCCTTAAGGCGTATTTAAAGTATCTTAAAATCAATCCTACTGCCTCAGGTCTTTATAAGATGATTCACTCTTTCCCAAATCCCCATTTCCAGACTCAGACCAAGTGGACGCAAGACTTAAGGGTATCTCTTACCCCCTTAGAATGGGAGCAAATATGGAGAGATTCACGTGAAGATTCTTCATCGTATATATATATATCACTCCCTCTAAAATTAAAAAGATAATCTTTGTTACCTATCTTGGAACAGCTTTTGACAAGGGTGGACATTGATTGAAATGTTATGAAACTGCCCTGCAGTGAATTGTTTTTGGACTAAAGTGTTTCACTGCATTTCAAGATTTCTTGAAAGTAATATCTCTGCATGTCCGATGGTCGGCCTATTAGGGAAGAAGGTTATAGAGATAAGATCAAAAGAAGACAGGAAAATCCTAAACTTGGCTTTTATGGCTTCAAAGTGTCAAATGGCTGCATTCTGTTCAACTGGAAGATCCTTAAACCAAAATGATTTTCAATAGAATCATGGTTAGAGGAATATCTTGAGTTCCTAAGTATGTAAGTGGGGCTTATTTGATAAGTTAAAATAAATACAATTTTGAAAGAAATTTCGAGCAGAGAAAGAAGCAAATTTACGTCACACCTATCGACTGAATACGGTAACTCTGTCTCCCATTACCCACGTGGACCGTGGGATACGGAAAACTGGATGTTGTAATGAACGTTTGAAGAGCTTTACTCGTCCCTCATCCCCCCACGCGGCAATGTCTTTGTTTTTTATGTTACATGATTACATTTTTTGGTCTGTATGGAATTTTATATTTTTGGTTGTTGTTCATGTCTTTTAATTGCAACTCTAATCATGTGAAAATAAAAATGTTTAGGAAAGAATAAAAACGAAATATATATATATATATATATATTTATATATATATATGTATAAAATCAATCCTGAATTGGAAGTGTGGCATGAATGGGGGTGATATAGGAAAAAGGTCTAAGTTAATATAAGAGCAGCATCATTTTTACAAAGCTGAGCTACTGAGGATTAACTAAGACATGTGAATAGTCCTTTGTAAAAGTCAAGACGTGAAAAGACACATTCTTAACCGGATTTAATAAGATTTTAACATTATGGTTTAAAGTACAGAATGTATTGTTATTATTTGTTGTGTGGGGACATGTCACATCTGCAATCTAATCCCCTTCCCCCTCTAAAGGCTGCTTCCCTCCAGGATGTTCTGCTAACAGACAGACGCCATGAAAGCACCACCTCTTTCTACGAGTATCGCCTGTAATTGAGCTGGAAACCTGCTGGTGGCATTAAAGAGCTTAATATGAAACTGTTTTCCAAAGGGCCAACAGAATGTGAACTTTTCACTGAAAAAATATTCATAACCTGTGAAACAGAAGGGATGGGAAAGGTCAGGAGGTCAATGAGAAACATGACTGTGGACCAGACCTTTCTAAAATATGTAGAGTGACGTCGGGTCTTCTGGGACCGGACCACCAAGAAAACCACCAACATTTAGAAGTCTTAAATCTTACTGTAAGAACTTTCTAGAAAGGAAATATGAATTAAAATTTTAGAAAGTTCAGCGCTTTGAGGTCGTCAAGAATCTGTCCTTACTCATGTTTTTAAACAAACATGTATATAAAAATTATCATACATACATACATACATAAATATACACTTCTCAATAAAATAAAAGGAACACTTAAATCCCACATCCCAGATCTGGATGAATGAAATATTCCAGTTGAAAATCTTTATTGATTACATAGTGTAATCTGATGGGAATAAAATAACGAAAGAGCGATCAATGGAAACCAAAATCGTTAACCCCCTGATGACTGGATTCAGAATCATACTCAAAATCAAAGTGTAAAAATGAGATCCCAGGCCGATCCAACTTTTGTGAATTTACTCAAGACAACTCATAATGTGGATCAGTAGTGTGTATGTCCTCCACCTCCCTATATGCACTCCCTACAACGTCTGGACATGCTCCTGATGAGACCACGGATGGTCTCCTAGGGGAGCCCTGTAAAAGTACAGAATAAATCTTATTATTAATATATAGCTCACACACTTCTCAATAAATCATACACTTCTCAACCAACTTTAAAGGATCACTTTAAAATTGGTCAAAGCTTTAAAATGGTTGGGAAGAAAAAGCTAATTGTTTCTTGCATCCAGTCGGAGTCCAGTCAGCTCCTGGAAGGTCTGTGGTGCGACATGGCGGCGGTGGATGCAACGATACATGATGTTCCAGAGGTGCTCGATTGGATTCCGGTCTGGGGAACGGTACCTAACAGCAGTCAGGGTACCTCCGGCTAGCACGTGGAGGTCTGTGCGGCCCCCCAGGGATATTCCCCCACAGTTCATCACTGACAAACCGTAATGCTGGAGGATGTTGCAGGCAGCAGAACTTTTTCCACAGCGTCTCCAGAGTCTCTCACATGTGCTCATTGTGGACCTGCTCTCATATGTGAAGAGAACAGGACGCCAGTGGAAATTCTGCCAATTCTGGTGTTCTCTGGCAAATGCCAAGCGGGCCCCACGGTGCCGGGCTGTGAGCATGGGCCCCTCTTGTGGACGTCTGGCCCTCATGCCACCCTGAGGGCTGTTTCTGATAGTTTGGGCAGAACCATGCACACAAGTGGCCTGCTGGAGGTCATTTTGTTGGGCTCTGGCAGTGCTCCTCCTGTTTCTCCTTGCACAAAGGAGCAGATAGTGGTTCTACTGCTGGGTTGTTGCCCTCCTACGGCCCCCTCCATCTCTCCTGATGTACTGGCCTGTCTCCTAGTATCTCCTCAACACTCTTGACACCGTGCTTGGAGACACAGCAAACCTTCTGGCCACGACACGTATGGCTGGATGAGCAATCCTTCAGGTGCTGCACTACCTGAACAACTTCTCTGGGCTGCAGATACCGCCTCATTCTACCACCAGTGGTGAGGACACTGGAAAATGCAAAACTAGCCAAGAATCAGCCAGAAAGGATGAGGAGAGGGAAATGGTCTGTGGCCACCACCTGCCAAACCCTCCTTAATAGCGGTTGTCTCGCTAATTGCTTCTCCTTTCCACCTGTTGTCTGTCCCAATAGCACAACAGCAGGTGAAATTGATTTACAATCAGGATTACTTCCTGACTGAACAGGTCGATATCCCAGAGGTGTGTCTGACTCGGAATTACACTGTGATGATTAAGTGTTCCCTTTATTTTTTTGAGAAGTGTATGATGAATTGTTAAAATAGAAATACACAGATATAGAATACAAGGCAAATAACGAGAAGGTGCTAAATCTCCAAGAACAAATATAAGTTAAAATAGTCCAGGCTCTAAATGTGCAGTATAATAATAATAATAATAATACATTTAATTTATAATGCACTTGGAAGAAACACACTCGGTGTGTAGTAAGTGTGAGGTGGATGAATTATTGTGTAGATCCAGTGTTTCAGACCAAACCCAGTGAGCTGTTGAACAGTCACTGATGGTTAAGTACAACACCAGACTACTTCTGACCAGATTCATTTTTGACGCCGCTCCTTTTCCTCTTCGCGCATCTCCCAGTTGTTGACTTTAGCACATTCCATGCCCTTGCCATAAATCAAACTTTAACCTTCTGTCCTGTGTCCAGAGTCTTCTTGAGTCTTCTTCTTCTTAATTTATCCAACCTTCAATTTCTTCACCCTCCCCTGATTTTACCTTCCTTTCATTTAATCCGCATGCGAAAAAACACTCTTTGTGTGTGCATGTGTGTGTGATACACACCAGCACATGTATCTGCGTGAATGATGGTTACATCTGGACTAGAACGGCAGACAAGGACCCCTCTAATCTGTTTAGGAGACATAAATGCTATGAATGTCTCTAGTATGACAGGATGGAACACAGCAGCATGAGCATTATTGCCTTTAAGGCCAAGAAACATGCCAAATCAAAAGTTATGCTTTTAACTCATGCATTGATACTGAAACAAGTACTATTGTGAAAATATTCTGATTTCAACCCAAAAGATTAATGAAATATATATAAAATATATATTTTAATAATATAATTTAATACTAAAAATGTTGACATGTAAACATGTTTTCTTTTGAAAAAATAGTCAGGGTAATGATTGGACAGATATGAGGAGCTCATAGGCGAAGAGATTGGCTCCCACAATTAAGTAAGGTACAGCGATGCAGTGAACAATGTGTTCAGTGTCAGACCTCTAGTGTGGGTATTTTCAGTTCTCTCTGAGTCAAAGCTGGTTCACCCAGGACCAGGAAGTTGCATCCTATTTGATTGTTGTGACCAATAGCGGCGCGCCGCTGTGCTCTGTGTTATCAGGGCGGGCTGCGTGCAGCTGATGAATGTGAGGAGTTATAGGAGCGGCCTCTAACCCTGCCCTTTACTTCAAATATTGACTGTGGTGCTGTGACAACAGCAGTGACAGCGAGAAGCAGACATTGAATGAGAGCTGGTGGAGATAGTACAGGGGTTTAAGGACACCTCAGCACTAACGTGCTCCCACATCCTGCTTGCAAGCCAACAAGGACACACAACATCTTAAACAATTATTGATTTAGAACAGAGGGACGTACCGTTTGTAGATGTCTTTACACAATAATTCAATGACTGTAAAAAAAAGAGGCTGTGAGTAAAGAGCAGGAGAAATGAATGAAAAAGGATTGACTTTAAGTTTAAATAAGACACAGACAAACATGACATCCTATATAGGCAGCTATAAACATGTTGATGTCGGGAAACAGGCTAAATCTCTTTTCACTTCCATTTGAAGACACGGTCGTTAGAGAATACCTTTTCCATGAATTGGAAACAGTCCTGGTCTGCAGCAAAGTTTAAATAGGTGGTAGATGTCAAAGTTACGTGCACATAAATAATGCTTTCCAAGCACAATGTTGTCCCAATCATCACACTGCTTCCTCCACCTCATCTTCTTCCTATAATGCATCCTGGTGTCATCTGTGCCCCATGTAGGAATCGCACAAACACCTGGCCGTGCAAATGTGAAAAAGTAGGCGCTGCTCAGCAGACCAGGCTTCCTTCTTCCACTGTTCCGTAGTCCAGTTCTGATGCCGATGTGTCCACTGTAAGTGCCTTCAGCACTGGACAAGATGTTATGATGTCGCTGTGTTTTCTGACACCTTTCTACCAGAGCCAGCATGAAGATTGTCACCAATTTGTGCTACAGAAGCTCTTCTGTGGGATTGGACAGCACGAGCCGACCTTCACCCCCCACACGCATCAGAGAGCCTCGGGTGCCCAAGCCCTGCCAAGGATTACTTGTTGTCCTTCCTTAGACCACTTTGGTCGGTACCAACCACTGCAAACCAGAAGAATCCAACAAGACCAGCAGTTTTAAAGATGCATTTTTCATTTCAAATAGCATTCACGATATGACACAGTGGACAAAATGTTCTCTTGCGGTCTAATATCCTCCACCCACTGACAGGTGCCCTGGTAACCAGATAATCAGTGCTGTTCTGACTTCACCTGTCAGTGGTTAGATTGTTATGGTTGATCTCTTTACTTTTATCTAGAATCACAATCAGATTAATTTATTGTCATTCAGACGCTACATCAAAGATGCACTGCAAAACGAAAATATGTTGCATAGAGCCACAATAAAAACAGGTAGATAAAAACACCGTAAAGTAAATAACCAGGTTAAACTTTTTTTTTTTAAAGAAATCTATATACTATTTTGAGTTCTAGTCATAATTTTCACGTGTTTAAATTGATATATAAGACAAAAATTGACGATATTACAAATCCTTTACTATCTGCTGTATTATTATACACCCAGATTCGATGAGCAGAGGTAAACTCCCTCTGAGTACCTTTCTTGTTTCCTTTATATGATGTTTTTAGGATATGGACCCATATGCTTTGGTAGTCTGTGGATGAAACGAGATTCAGGGAAAAGCTAAACTGACAATATAAATTCAACTTAAAGCAAAAACAAAATAAAAAAAAATCTTCCAATATTATTATGGCCTTTCATAATTTCATTTGTTGCCTTTTGCTTGTTATTTTCCTCTCCTTGTAAATCTATAAATGTGACAGGAACAAAGCGTACTGAATGTGTGGTATCTGTGCAGCAGCAGCAGCACAGGTGAGTGTTTGGTTAACTGTGGCGTGGACGATTGAAAGATGTCGGTTCCAGGATGTAGGGAACCTAGTGAAAGGTCTGATTCACAGGCGGTGGGGGCAGATGGGAGCTCAGGAGGCCCAAAAGGGCTGAGAAGGAACAAAGCAGCCATTGATATTAATCCGTCATACTGAGCCCCCTTATTGTAGGACACTAGAGACTGTTGAGATCCTTCATGATAAAGGCTCTGCAGAACACACTCAAAACATTCAAATCTGAATTTCAGCCACTCAAGTGTTTGACATGGAGAGTCAAACTTAGTTTAAACAAAAGAAAATTGTACTTGACAAATTTAAACCACACAGTTTTAAGACTGCGGCCCCTGACACTTTGAAGCCACAACATTTTTAAGTTCAGTTAAAATAAATATATAAAGATTGTCCTTGCAATTACAAAACAATGCATTTCTTGGCTGCTTTTACATGTTTTGGTGGACAAGGACACTGCCTTGTGGAGTGCCAGACTCAATTGGTGGTCCCACTTTTCAGAATGGGGAAGGGAGGACCTGGTCTAACTTTATTCTCTGCCTTCTTGGGAAAGTTTACTCCAGGATGCTGTAGGAGGGGGCTCCGCCTGATTGTCAAGCCTCAGATTCAGGAGTAACAATGTGGATTCCACCTTGGTCATGGAGCAGTGGATAAACCCTTCACCCCTACGGGGCTGCTGGAGCCATCTTGGAAATTTGCTGTCTAATCCACATGTGTTTGGTGGATTTGGGCTTTGGAGGAGTGTACCGGTGTCATTGCCATCTGGTTTTGATAATGCATAACTTCAATTAGAGTTTTGGTAGATACTAATTGCTGCAAAACAGGAACACCCAACAAGACCTGCAGTTCTCGAGATACTCCCACCCAGTTGTCAAGCCATCACAATTGATCAAAAGCCTCTCAGATTTTTGTGTGTGACAGTTTCCTGTCCTTTTTTTCTTCTTTTATTCCCCTTTCTTCTTCTTTTTTTCTTATGTTGGCCATTTTTTTCGCCACCCACACATCAACTAAAGGACAACAGATTCATGTACTGAACTGGAAAGTACTCAAAAAATGGTAAAATTTCATGCAAATCCCTTCATTAGTTTTTCCGTTATCTTGCTAACAAACAGACAAACCAGCAAACCAAAGTAAAAAAAATGTTCTCCTCCTTATTCAATTTTCCCATCTGTGGTTATAATGTTATGGCTGATGATGTATATGACATTTGATCGCTCTCTATTAGTGCTTCTCATATTTGTCCAGCACTGTTCCTTTTTGAATTATTATTTTTTCAGCAAAGCAACTGCCAATCAGCACAGAACAGTTTTGGAAGAAAAAAAAACATTTCACTACAAAGACAAACATTTTTTTGTCAGAATCAATGGGAACTAATTATTTTTGCCCTTTGGTAGCTGGCCTATGGTTGGGGGTCGCAACTCGAAAATGTTGAGAACCACTGCTCTAGTGGATGAATCAAATGCAGAAGTAAGTTATTCTATTGGAGGAAGTTTTAGGGTTGCTCCAGCACGTTTGAATCACCCAGGTTTCATCCGTTTTCCATAGAATGACCTCAGATGTCTGGAGCCATCCTGCTCCCAGTGTGTTCAGACTCCAGTCATGAAACCTGGACGTCATAGACAATTAATTGTTCCTCGTCATGACAAAATGAATATGTTGACTTTGTAGGAATGACTGCAAACAGTTATGGGTAGGATAGGTTTGATTCTTGAGCCAATCACAGAGAGACCAATCATCCGGTGTGTGATCAAGTTCCACATTTAGGCTATATGCTGACCTGTCCTTGGATCTAAGCCAAAATCTTATCCCAAGTTAACCCATGAATATGAGGCTAAATACTCTTTATAAGATATGAGTGACCAAACTGCATACAATTCTGTAATTTCAATGCAATGGAATTAAGTAATAGAAAATCCTGTTATTTCCGGCCTGCAGAATTCCTTTACCTATGTATTAAAGGCTTCTCATACATCATGGAACACACAGAAAAGCAACACGTGAGAGAAACACAATCATAATCTCACTCTGATTGCATAATTTTAAAAGAAGATTTTTCATAACAAGAGGCTCAACCAAAGCATACTTTGCTACCTGTCAGTCTTTAGTCTTCGTCATCATAACAGGAAATTTCTTAGAGTAGAACACATGGAGACATCGTAGGCAGGAGGTTTGGTTTGCTGCCAGAATTGTCACCGTGGCATTCCTTCGCGCCGGAGGGGCTGGGAAGAGGGCGGGCCAGCAGGAGAACAGGTGCATAAAAACAGGACAGAGAGAAGGGGCTGCAGCAGATCCTGGAACTGCCTTCCACTTACACACTCACCTTTTTCTCACCGGACCAGTCGGGAACAGGTAAGATACAGATCCTCCTCGCAAGCCTTGAATTCTTCATATCATTTGAGCTGAAGGGAAATTAAACATGATGAAGTAACGCTTTAAGGCAGGAGAAATGGTAGGCTCAGTCAGCCTGTTAAGCAACTGACAGTCAAAGTATCGTGAACTCCCATGATTTCACTGGGGAATATTTGATGCTGTCTGGAATAATTGGACAAAGTAATTGAAATCTTAAAGTTGGTTTCCATTTGTATTTTTTTTTATTTATCTCTTGCTATATTGCGCTATTTAATGAGAGATCTCTCTTTTTTTTGCAGATTATTCATTAATGATTTCTTGGAATGGTCATTATGTGTTGTTGCTGGGTTCATATTCTGTAGCCTATCATCCCTTCTTCAGCTTAAAATAACCAAAAGCAGCCATAAACTAAGAGCCGAAAGCTAAGGTCCATGCCACACAATCTCAGCGCAAGTGTGATTCCTCTCGAAGACCCTTGTTGCATGTCTTATCTTCACTTCCTGTCTGTCTGCAAACCCCAATTAAATTAGGTTTAAAATGAGGATTTTACTGGAGGGACGCGCCTGCAGGTCAACCACTGATCCTAGATTCAAACTATTTGTGATGTGTTTTCCCACTTTGTGCTTTTCTTCCAATCCAGGAAGCCCATAATGATGATCAAAACACTGTTGTTTCTACTCTTGGTCCTGGAGGCCGTGTACGCCGCCAAATATGTCCCCAAGGGAGGCAAGAGGGTCCCACAGACTCTAAACAGAGGTATTTGAACATCACCACCTCTCTTGAGTTGGAAGTATTAATGAAGAGGCTGTCAATGACCTTTGATGATGTCCACATGTGTTCAGGCTGGGGTGATCAGCTGATCTGGGCTCAAACCTACGAGGAGGGTTTGTACTGGTCCAGGTCAAGGTAAGATATAGTTTGGCATGATTGACCCTCATCTGCCCCCCATGTTATTCAATATTAATGAATTATTTAAAAAAAATTGTATTTTATCTTACTTATTTATTTCAAATACATTTGTACATTTATCTTTTTACCTTATTTTTTTTTGCCTTTTCTCCATTTCTCCATTACGTACGGAAATGTGTAATACTGTTCTATCGTTCCTACTGTTCTTGTTCTTAGAAATCAAAAAATGGGACTTGTTTGTCAAAGATTGTTTTTGTATGTATATGAAAATCCAAAAAAAGAAAAAAAAGAAATAGTTTTGAAAACCTGCTGATTATTGCTGATTGTTGTCGTAGGAGCAAGCCTCTGATGGTCATCTTTCACCTCGACAAATGCCCACACAGCCAGTGTAAGTTTCGGGGGGTCCTAGCTGCTGCTATTGGACTTACTAAGAATTGAGCTAAAGTGTCTGACGTCACCTCAGATAGTCTAAAAACTATCTCTCTGTTTCTCCTACAGCACTGAAGAAGGCTTTTGCTGAAGACAATGAGATCCAGAAAATGCTTGATGAGGACTTCATAGTCCTTAATCTGATGGTACGTTTCAAACATGCTCTACAAGGGTAATGCATGCGCAGTAGCACAAACTGGTCACATGACGTTTGAGATAGACGGTATTCAATATTTCGGTTTGGGACACTACGGCTCATAGATTTAGAGTATAAATCCATGTTTCTTTAAGACACAAATGTTCAAAAGTTGTAGTTGATACCTCTAAATGTTTTTTTTTTCTCCCAAACAGTATGAAACTACAGACAAACATCTCATTATTGATGGAAAGTATGTTCCCAGGATCCATTTTGTCGGTAAGAACCATACTTTAAGATATTTCCTGTAGGTTGAACCTGACATTAGTTATCATAGCTGACCTATGACATCATTAGTTTAGCTATGTGCTTCCTTTCATACCATATTTGCAAAGTCAACACCACCATTACGGTTTAATTTTCCTCCTTGGGATCATAAAGCCTTATCTGAGGTGTTGATCATTTTATGGTACTCTAATAGGTACTCTATGGTACTCTAATAACCTTCCAATAAAACCATGTTGTTAGTTAGAGGCAGGAAGTAATCAGATCCTTTACTAAATTAAAAAAAGTAAAAATGCTTTTAGAGTAAAATACTTCTAAATTAAAAAAATCCTATTACAAAAATGCAATAAACAAATTGATTTTAAGTGAAAAAAAAAAGAGGCAAGAATTTTGGCTGGAATTAGATAAATTGCATAAAAGTATAGGCCCCGGAAGATTGTAATGGACCTTAAAACTTAACAAAAAAATTTAAATCATCCTCATTACAAGCTATGAACTATTTTCAGTTAGACTTAAGATTAATATTTTTAGTCTTTTGCTAAAGCTTACCTTAAGAATGATGGAAAGACTCTTGCTCACTAGCTTAATACAAGCTGGAATTTCTTATTGAGACAAAGTTAGGTATATTACGTCAAAATGAGAGAAAAGTTCTGAGACAAAATATGACAAACAAGAATGCTATTTCTCTTAAGACAAATCATTTCCCAAAAAGAAAGATTTCAAATGCTCTGACATCATGCACACATAGGAGAGAAAATGAGAGCAATATCCCCGCAGATCTAAGAATCACGCTTTACAAGTTGTTCACTGTACGACCCAAAGCATGATGGTAGATGCATCGGACTGCCGATTGGTTTAGATGGTGACTCAGCAACAACAGAAACCTTTGGCTCATGTTAAATTGATTCATATTTGATTTTCTTCATCTGTAAGATTTTGTATTGTTTATTGCTGTGTTGCTGATGGGGATGTTAGAAGTCTAATATATTTATAAACAAAGCATCAAACTTGAACATGAGGCTGATTGAATACATATAAAATGGCGATCTATGGTTGGCTATGAACAGAGTGACAACATAGCATTTAACAGTCTATCCTGTCATAATTAAATTAGAAGGCTGTTTAGGAACTAGTATATGGTTCAATAAAGCAGATCAGATTTAACAGGAAGTGAAAGTTTCTGGGACGTCGGACTTTAGGCACTGAAGGATGATGGAAAGTAACATGACCTCAGCGTTTTGTCTCCGCCCCCTAATTGTGACTCCTCCTCCAATTTTCTAATAGAGGCATCTTGAACAATCCCAATATTTGGCCAATCATACATCCTTACTTTATATACAGCGTTACATGCGGTAATAATGACATGCACATGAAAAAGGATTAAATCACTGACCCATAAGAATGAAGTGAAAAAGGTTAATTACAACAGATGATATGTGATAATCAGTCCGTCAGCAAAAACCTTTGGTGCTCAGAGTCTTCAGGGAGATTGTGATTGAAGAGTATCTGTCCTGAGCAGCAGAAGGATATATCCCTCCTTGGATTCTTGATAATGGTGGTGGTGGCTGATGACTCTGATGAGGGGGATGAATGACTAAATTGAATGATCTGTGAGGTCTGGGTGGAGATGGGGAGGTGGAGGGCGAATGGCCAGCAGCATGAAATTATTGATGAATTGAAAACCGATGAAGGTGTGTCGCCGTGATATTTGATAGCTTTGAGAACTCGTGAGAGAAGTTGATATCATTTGGTTCCTTAGACCGTTAAAATGGGTAATGTGATTGGGCACACAAGGGAGATGTGTATGAATAAATTGTGATATGAGAAATAACTGTGGCCCAATTGTGCAAGGTGATAGTCCTCCTCACTGAACCTTCACTAGAGCCTCATTATATCAAGTGACGGCAGCACGGCGGTTCAATGGTAACACAGTTGCCTCACAGCTAGAAGGTCCTGTGGCCCTTCTGTGTTGAGTTTGCATGTTCCCTACGCACCATGCTTGTAAAGAACTAGCGACTTATCCCAGGTGTAACCCGCCCATGACCCTGAACAGGGTTAGCGTTTACTGATAATGGATGGATGAAATAAACGGTTAATTCCCATTATTGGTAAATGCTGAAGTGTACAGTAGATAAGACCGTCCAGTCTGTGAAATAATCAGTGAAATAACTCGTTTTGGTTATATTCCACGTTCACATCATAAATTAGGAGGTCAACTACATTCTTATCTCACAGCACCTCCGCTGAGATAGCAGCTCTTTAGAGATGTCACCCTCACTATCAACAATGTCTCCACAGACCCAGCGATGACCGTAAGGGCCGACATCATTGGTCCTTACTCCAATAGGTTGTACGCCTATGAAACCTCTGACCTCAAAATCTGTAAGTACCACGCTGTGAGGTTTATAGATATGTCCTGCTGATGAGACGCAGACTGATGGAATGTTTCCCTCCTCTCCTTCAGTGATGGACAACATGAAGAAGGCCAAGAAATTGCTGAAGCCTGAGCTGTGAATTCTTAATTCACCGTATGAATTTACACACTAAGCACTGGAAAGTTCCTTCTCTTCAGCTTCAAATGTTTATAGTTGAATCCTCCTGATTCCTACCTTTGTTTTTATTGCTGTACGTCCAGAATGTCTTTTGAATAAATATGGAATCAAACCAGGATGTATCGTTTGTTTTTTCATTGCCAACCGATCAGAGGTGGAGTTTAAGTTTTAAAAGGCACCTTTAGTGATAAACAGATGTAGAGTATTTGTGATGTCTGCGTCTGCTGCTACTCTACAGCTCTGAGTCTGGATACTGGATGAAACAGAATATTATCACTCCTAGTCCTTTCTGACATATACTCGGAAACAGTATAAAGACAATGTATTTAATATTTCTCCTCATCATAGTGATGCACAGCCAATCAGAGGAAGAGGAAGGTGAATTAGTATAAACTATTGGCTACAAGGACGTTGTCCAATTAGAAATTGGTTATTTCCTTTAATTTTGCCACTAGGTCGCACTATCACTTTAAATGTGTGTTTGGTGTGTGTGTATATATATTTAAACATATATATACTGCACACATACACTTATACATGTGTACATACTACTTAAAACATTAGTGGAACACTTAATCATCATAGTGTAACACAAAGTACATAAAAGGATGCATAAAAGGATCCAGGATGCTACTCCCTGAGCCTTTCGGGAACACCAAAAGGCCTACTCAAAGTCCCTTAGAGAGGCTCGGTCACTGTTCTACTCCAACATCATCAAAACCAGTCCTGGAAATTCTAAGCAGCTGTT
>VRLP01003398.1:0-5000 GCA_009660295.1 Lophius piscatorius
GAAGGAGGAGGCGGTATGAGTGGGTAGAACGGAGGGATCGTGTTGAGGTCAGTGGGGTGAGTAGTTCTTTCAGGTAGGGGGGTGCGTTACCATGGATACACTGGTGAGTGAGGAGAGAGATCTTATAATCAATCCGGGTGGAGATGGGAAGCCAACGAAGGGAATGAAGAACGGGAGTGATGTGTTCGTGTTTACGAACTCTAATCAGTACAAGATGTTTCCTTGATTGAACGACAAAATGTGAAGTTATGTCGGAAAAAACAATTATTGTAAAAAAAAAAAAGAAACAAACAAAACCAGCTCCCTCTAGTGAGTAAAACATGAACTATTAGACTAAAACACTATGCAAGATATTTTTCTTCCAGTCAATTCATATACCCCGAATTTGGACCAGAATGTCCGAAAAACCGTGTTCTGAAAATCAAACGTTATTGGCAAAAACATACTGAACATACAACGGTGTGCAGAAACAGTTAAACATTGTACAGTGACATCATAATACTTTGTCTAAGACATCATAATACTATATCTATGACATCATAATCTGTCATAGAAACTACTCCGTCGACTGTTGTTGGAAATAATTCCGCCTTCAAAAAAACATTCAAATATACATCTTGTGAGGAGAAGTTAAAAATGTTTCCTCACAACAAACATTTGACTCACACCTTCAGTGAAACAGATCGAGAGGAACCCAAAACTCATTTTGCCCTGGGCACTGTGAAATAATGACTATACACATGAAATAAATAAATCAACTGCACTTTGAAAATACCGAGACTTTGGGTAGAGAGAGCGAGAGCGACGCAGAGAAAGTAAGTAGGTGAGGGAAGAACAGGAAGAGGGCAGGCGGCTGGAAATAGCTGTAAGAGAGGGGGAAATAATGATGCCAAACAAGAGGCGGTCAGGTGGGCCTGATAAGCGCTTAAGAGGAATAAATGTCAAGTCAAGCAGTAAGACACCCCTAGGAGGTGGAGGTAGAAGAGAAAGTGAGAACGAGAGAGTGCATTTATGATTCAGACTAAACAAATAAGGGAGCCTGGAGAACAAATCTGGAAGTATCGCTGCGGCGGAGCGAATCATTTTGTATCAGTGGCTAAAGAAAAACACGATGAAAACATCAAAAACTCTACTGGCAGAATAAACCTCCACTTTAATACAGCAGTGATGGTGTGTGTGTGTGTGTGTGTGTGTGTGTGTGTGTGTGTGTGTGTGTGTGTGTGTGTGTGTGTGCGTGTGTATGCGTGTGTGTATGTATGTGTGCATGTGTGTGTGTGTGTGAGTGTATGTGTGTGTAGGTGTGTGTGTGTGTGTGTGTGTGTATGTGTGTGTGTGTGTGTGTGTATGTGTGTGTGTATGTATGTGTGCGTGTGTGTGTGTGCATGTGTGTGTGTGTGAGTGCCGTCATCAGGGTGTCCCATACATCCCAGAGAGCCCATTGATTAGCTATTAATAAAGTATAGAAATGCCATTGCTCACAGGGGAGATCAGTGAGGGCTCTCCCTCCCTCCTCTCTCTCTCCCTCCCTCCTCTCTCTCCCTCCCTCCTCTCTCTCTCTCCCTCCCTCCTCTCTCTCCCTCCCTCCTCTCTCTCTCTCCCTCCCTCCTCTCTCTCTCCCTCCCTCCTCTCTCTCCCTCCCTCCTCTCTCCCTCTCCTCTCTCTCTCTCCCTCCCTCTCTCTCTCTCTCACGTCTGCATAAAACCCCACACACAAAATCAAATACATAATTGAAATGAGGTTAGCTGAGGTTGGAGGAAAGAGCATGGGGGGGGGGGGGGGGGGGGGGGGGGGGGAGGGGGGGGGGGGGGGGGGGGAGGGGGGGGGGGAGGACGAAAGAAAAGATATGTGCAGCTGGGGATGGAAGGAAATAAAATTAGTGGGAAGTAGAGGAAAATTTAAAAAAAGGGGGGGGGGGGGCTGATAAATGGTAATAATCGGTTTCACCTGTGTCCTGCCCACTCCCCTACCGGTTTATTCTACTTCTATCTCACTGTCCTGCTTTCCCTTTGAGGCGGTCTATCTTTCTCTCGCCGCCGCCGCCGCCTGTGTCCATTGTGGACCGTGTCAGAAGTCCGTCTCCGTCTCGTCACAGATTAGCGGTGATCTACGTGGCGATGAAAGAAATGAATAAGGAAAAGTGAGCGAGAGCTGCGAGGCAGGAGAAGAGAAGCGAGAGGAGGCGCCCTCACAGCTGATGGATACGACCACAAGTCAAGTCAGGACGCGTCTCCCGGAGTAGTTTTCTTTTTTCCACTCCGCTTTGTTCTGCTGCAGTTTTCATTCATTTTATTCCATGTACTTCATCCCGGTTGCTTCCCTCCACCTCCAGGCTACTCCTCCCTCCAACTCTCCTTCCATAGCATCTTCAGGCCACGGGTCATTAAATCAGCTCCGGAGGGGATGTGTCTGAACAGGATATCTCTCATTCTGCCCCGCCCCCCACCAGGCCATTAAAACAAACACACACAAACACGTCCGTACACAAACACGTCTAAACGCACGCCGTCTGCTCACTTTCCCTCGCCGTGTCGTTCGCTTATTCATCTTTCTCACTGTTAACATCCCCCCTACACGCTAACGCAGCATCAAACTTCTGGGATATAGTATGAGCACGCTGAGAAAGAAAAGGAAAAAAAAGGGGAATAATTTACGGTAAAATGCAAGCAGGTGTGGTTGCCAGAATAACGGTAAAATACGATGGAAAACAGATTTACCGGTGACCTGTTTAAAAAGACGTTACATAAATAAGAAGTCAATTACGTTAATAAGTTTGGACTCATCCATAAATGATCATATTTGTCATAATAAATAGATTGTAAACTTCGGAATAAACATTTTTGACATCTTTTTTTCTGTATAAAGTAAAAATTGTAACTTGAAATTACGGTAAAAACCTGTCAAATGGCGACGGTAAGAAACAATAGAATTCAAAACAGTAGATAACTTTATTTATAACAGTCAGAATATATTTAAAACTGATTTAAAGGTTTAAAGCATATCTTCCTTTGTGGAAATTTTACCGTAATTTCTTGTACAATGTATTTTCTGAGGTGATATTCTGGCGACTGCAGCTGTTGGTATTTTACCGTAAATTGTATATTTTTTTAAATAATTTGTATACAGTATAGTCTACTTTATAATGGATAATACCAATAAACTATAACATATTGGTAGAAAAAATTAGTCGAGAAATTTATTTTCACTGCACAACAAAAAAAAAATATTTGGAAAAACTTTGTTAGCATTACTGTTTTTTTCCCAGAAGCCACAAAAACTGTCCCCAATTGTCAAACATCCGTGCAACGATATGGTGACGAAAGACTTAACTAAAGTTTTTGGCGACATTCTGGTTCAAAGAAGCTGAAGAAGGACGGTGAAGGTGGATAAATGGAGAAAAAAAAAATGGAATGGAATGGATAAAAATGAAAAGAATATTGGAGAAGCAGCGGCAATCTGCAAAGGTTGAATTGTGGGTAGACATCGTGGGCTGGTATCCACGTAAGTAAAAGTAGGTAAGGGGTTGTTTTCCCGAGATAATGACAAAACATGACGTTGATTCGATGTGTACATGTTGCCATAGCGATGCCAGACGTCCATAAATGCGATGGTGGCTAACTTAAGCTAGCACACCTTGTTTACTGTCGATATGGTGCTGTGTGTGTTTGGGTCATGAGTGAGTTTCAGATGTTGTGTTCACAATGTTGATTGTTTTTAAGCGTCCTCTGTAAACACTTTTATTGTGATGTTGCTTTTGCAGCGTGTTTTGTTGTGGCTTTTGCAGCTCGTTCTTCTTCATGTGTTGTGTTGCGGTTTTTGCAGCGTGTGTTATTCTTCATGTCTTGTGTTGTGTCCTTTGCAGTGTTGTTTTATTAATGCGTTGAGGTTTTTGCTGCCTGTTTTTCTTCCTGTGTTGTGGCTTTTGCGGCGAGTTTTGTTGTGGCTTTTGCGGCGTGTATCTTAAAGGTTGTGTTGTGAATTTTGGAGCACTTTTCTTCTTCTTTGCTCATTCAGATGTGACGTATCCAGTGGATCCACACACACAAACACACACACACACACAAACACACACACACACACACACACACACACACACACACACACACACACACACACACACACACACACACACTCGCTGTCAAACAACATTAGATTCGGAGCTGGTTTCAGTAGGATTATTACAATAACACGTCCTCTGTATTTCTTATTAATTGTGTCATCGTCACTTATTGGCTGACCTTCCTCGCTGACAACAACCTCCGCCCCCCGACACTCCGACTCGTGACACGGCCGAACTCTTCCCCCCCCCCCGCCCTACAAGTTTTTAAGACAAAGTCATGATCCCCATTAGTGATGATGGCCTCAAGTATGGATTTGATTGTCTGAACCCCCATCATGCATTTTCCCCCTAATTAGTTTCTCGGCCTGGAGGAGATCAGGGAAATTGAGGCAGGAGCAGCTGTTTCAGGAGGCGGGTTCTGGAGAGAAGACGGCGGCGGGTCGTGAGTAATGCTGTGACGTCGGTTCCGCATATATATATATATATATGACGTATACTGCAAACACAGTGAACAACAATCTCTAAATGAAATGCATGTTAGCTTGAAATAAACAACGATGCGGCGGTAAATTCACCGATATTTACTCGCATGAACCTCGGCTCTGTGTGGTTAATGAATAACTAACCAGCAGAGAGGAAAAGGGAGCCATCTTCTCCGAGTAAGGCCAAATGAATTCGCCGGAGCGCTATGCAAATGTTCCCTTAGCTAACGAGACTGCCTGCATGATTGGAGTGCCATTGAAATTCTCCTCATGTGCAACCCGCTCTCACTTCCTACCTCCCTCCCTCCTTCAATCTCCCTCCATCTCTCCCGCCATTTCAATCTGCACAAAACATCCATGTTTCCATGCCTGCAGCACAAATCATCCATCCATCCATCCATCCATCCATCTATCTATCTATCTATCTATCTATCTATCTATCTATCTATCCATCCATCCAT
>VRLP01003398.1:10000-64922 GCA_009660295.1 Lophius piscatorius
CCAGAAGGTGTGGCCTTCTGGGTCACACCTTCTGGGTCACACACACGCACAAACACACACGCACAAACACACTCAGACACGTCCGCTAAGACCTGATTTCTTTCTGTAACAGAACTTCTTCTCCCAACTTAAATCACCAGATCACTTCCTTTGATCTGGATCGGGCCTGAGTTTTAAGCAAAGGTTCGGATGCTACGTGGAAAAATGGGTTTTAAAGGATAATTCTATCCTTTAAAACCCATTTGCTTAGCAAGAAGGGATAGATGGGAAAAGATGGAAAAAAGACCGACGAAGAGCAACTTTTCCCTAAAAACCTACCGGTCCAGATGCCTCTGGCTGAAGGAGGCCCCGCCTCCTGACACATTGACAAAATAGGAGCTGTCACTCCAATAGGACACCATTAAATTCATTACTATTGAGTGAAGCCAACAATCACAAACACGCGATGATCTGTGACTCTATGTGTGAAACACCTTTTGGCTGATTGAAACCCAACTCCCCCCCCCCAGCCAGTTACAAGTGAGGAGGAGAGAAGAAACATCTTCAAGTCCAAACAGAAGTTCAATCTCCGGATTCAACTTTCATGGGATTATAAAAAAAAACAACTAAAAATCAGAAAAGCTAAAACTGACAGAAGTCCAAATTAGAGTAAATAGATAATTTCCCCACATCTTGAGGGGCAATTTCTCCAACGGCATATCAGGAGGGCATTAGATCACTTGTTTCCCATTACTACCCTCTGATCAAACACAAATGTAACCCAGGTGGTCACATGAGTGGCGTTTGCAGCAGGAGAAGCAGATATGACAGATTTCACCATCAGCACTTCCTACCTGTGACGATGGAGACGGTGTCTTTCTCCCAGGACACCACGCTGACGTACTCCTGGACCGCTGCGGGGATGAGGCACTTGAACACAGCAACGTTTCCCCGCATGGAGCGCTGGTCGGCCACGCGGACTGTGTAGGGCTCCCTGAACACTGCAGAGGGGGGAGATGGGAGCCGAGGTTAAGTTCTGAGAGGTCGACGGTCGGCGCTGACGGAGGTATATCTGAAAACCGTTTAATGTTTTTTAAACCTTTGGATCCTCAGATGGTGCCGGCATCATCCCGAAACCCTAAACCTGACCGGGACCCAGCATGTTTTTGGATTTGGTATTTTAATACAGGATGTCAAAGATAACAAATATTTGCATGTTGAACTTTTTTTTTTTAATGTGTATAACGCCTAGGCTGAGGGCTCATATAGACTTCAAAGGGTCAAAATCATCATCATATTTGCAAACCTGGAACCCGTCAACGTATGAAACTTAAGGTTGTTAGACTACCAATCAGATTGCAGATCTTTGTGACGTTTTTAAATATTTTATTTACAAATGTCCGGATTAACAGAACACAAATAGAACTTCTCAAAAACCCGGTTCCAGATTCCTCTCCCTGACACAACCGCGCACATTTCAACTAAGGAAGGACGCTGCTCAGAAAGAGCAGGTAGTGGGAAATAAAAATGAGTAAATGAAGGAATACATAAAGGACATATTCAGAGGTAATGTAAGGCGTTGGTTCTATATATTATAGGTCCGATGTGGTCAAACAGTGGTGGTCCGTCAGGGTCAACCAGGCCTTCTGTGCCGGCCTAGACATCGTCAGAGTCATAAAATTCAATCTTCATCATTTAATAAGCTTTTTAATTGAGACTGAAGGAATTGTTTTTCTCCCTGGCTGCTCTTATAAATTACATCTTTGTTTTGTCCAGTAAGATTTCCTCACTGATGTCTCCGGGTAAAATAAAACAACCTTTGAGGCGTTCAGATTTTCAGGTGGATCTTCTGTTAAGACAAAGGTTGGACTTTGAACAGCTTCAAATAGTTATAATGGATTTAAGTGTATCTTAAATAGCTGTTTTTGTCATTGCTGGCTTTAGATGGTTGCTGCTGTTTTCGGCGTGAAGGAAGTCCACGATCAGTGGACTGAAGCTGCTAGTGCTCCTTTGGGCACGTATGTTCATACCCAGCAACTTGGCTTGAATCTATTAGTATTATTACCCTGTTGAATCCTGATTGTGCTACTTACATTTCATGGTATTTTTGATTTCTTGGTGGTCGTATGAGTTATTACAACAGCTTGTTTAGAGTATTTAGTAATAACAGTTTTTATGTTATAAAAACAGTGACACAGTGATTCTTGCATTAATAGTGTTACATCCTTTAAGGTTTCAATGTGCCTATATGCAATTAGGTGTTAAAGGTTGCTTTAACCACTTTATTCTTCTAGATAATTGTTACTTTCTCTTTGAATATGGACTAGTTGCGTTGTCTGACAGCAGCCTCTAGCTGTAAGGTCATTCTGAAGATATAACACCATAAAATCCTCGGTCGGCCTCTGGAGTTACATTATTTAAGTACTATAAAATAATAACAATTCCCTTTTCTTTACTACACATGTTGGTACGGTACAGTTTTTTCTAACACATAGTGAAAGTAGGGCCAGGTTTAATACTCAAACCTTTCTGGTCCGCTTTTCTAGGAAATGAAATTTTTCCGGCTCCAGCCTAAGATTTAGAGCAGCACTGTGATGGTAAGGAGGGCTGACAGGAAACCGCGTTGAAGAGGATACACAGTGAGCGGCCCTTGGCCTTTTAAACAACAATGCCACAGATGCCGTGAAACGGCGAGGCGTGGAGGTTTTCTCGGGGGGGGCGGTGGGCGATGGACTTGTCAAATGTAGACGATGCCAGGCATCGAAAACACGCCCCCCTGCACAAAACACGGAGAACACAACGTTGTGAGTCTGTGCCAGTGCATGGAGAGGACGGCGATGATGAAGACAGGCTTAATGAAGACAACAGCAGCCTGTAGCAAACCAAATTATCTCCGCAGTTAAGTCTGTCACATGTAGATTAGTGAGAAATGTGAAATGCTGTATCGGAGCATACATTTTCATTAAATACATTGAGTAAAATGCGGTTAAATTAATGGATTACTGGTGAGAGGAGAGGCGGGTAGTTCAAGGACACGGTGGCCGACTGTGTTGGATTACAACCTGCAACCCGATTACATTGGTTTGAAGAGATGTTGTCAACTTTTTCTCTGGCAATGCTGATAGATACAGAAATGACACTAGCTGGTATAAGTGGGTTAAAAAACAACAACATATAAGAGCTTGAGGTATCAAAGTCTAAGACAATCGATATGAAATGTTGAAATAACAGTTTTGTACACGAAATCATCTGAAACGGTCAATATTGACTATTTCTATGAAGTCAGCTGTCTGCTCTAAGATCAGATCCCATAATGACGGAATAATGGAGATAAATGCAGTTTAATATTTTTCCCGACATATGAGCTAAATGTAGACGCTACAGAACTTATAGTTAGGAAGTTGGGAAACTGTGTTTTCTACAAAAAGCTCCCCCTAGTGAGTAAAACATGAATTACTGGACTACAATGTAATATGTAGAAGATAGATCTTCTCATGTCAACAGTTGGATATATTACAGCCCAAAAGCTTCATGGTAAAAATTAAGTTGTTAAAACTACATATAGTGTTTTTAATATTTGTCTACATAAGACCCAACATTTTACGGCAACACGTTAGCGTATGACTAGAACAGGAGTATGATGGATGGATGGATGGATGGATGGATGGATGGATGGACGGATGGATCACATCTTGGCTAATGACTAAAGAAAATATATCAGTTATGGTTCTATGGATAATTAACATTTTGTAGAGAATCAAAAGTTTGACTTGAGAAAAATTCAATAATTTTATTTGCCACAAAATTTCAATTTGATCACTTTATTCTGTACTATGATGCATACTTGGATATAATTATAAATATTAGGTCATCAAAAGGGGAAAGTATTGTTTGTAAAAAAAAAAAAAAAAGCAACAACAAACAAAAAAAAAAGGAATCAACCTTTATAAATAAAAATTAATTTTGTTTTATTGGGAAAAAAACTGGCTTGCAGTGAATCAAACTTTACAGCTACACTCAAATATATATATATATATATATATAAATATAATAAATCCAACTAAAAAATGTAGGTGTAACAGATTTCACTAATTATTTTAGGTTAGTTCAAAGACACTTTTTTCAGCGTGTTGTTGCTCTGAAGGCACCCTTCTCCTTCGAAATGAGGACACTAATGACTTTACAATGTAAAACACACACATACACACACGCACACACACACAGACGCACAAACACAGGGAGTGGCCTCGCCATCCTCTGTTCGCTCTCTCTCCTCCAGCTCTCCAGTGATATAATTAACGTCTAGCCTGAAGGCCGGTTTCCTCGGTCATTAATAACACTTTATGCCAGCCGCCACCGTCGGTGGAACCCAGAACAAGTGAGGCCGACGTCCTTGTCCAAGTGGTGGGGAGTCTTTTGCCTTTAAGGGTAAAAGTTTAATCTCCCAAGTCTTTCTTTGATTCCATCCATCGTTCTACTGCTTCATAATTGGCTGAACCTTCCTTCTTCTGTCTTGACTTATTGATTTTGACTCAATTCTTGACTTTTCTGCTCATGTGCTGTTTGGTTCCGCACACTCTGAGTCACTATTTCTTATTTACAAACGGGCGCCAACTTGACTGAACCTGTTTATAATATGACCTGGTGGCGGCATGTATGTGCTGAAGGGTGAAGGACCGAGGGCGGGGCCCTGGGGGACGCCATAGATCAAAGGGTTCGCAGGAGGAGGAGGCATAAACCAAGATTATTGAGAATTCCTATTTGATGAGGAGGATTCTTTTTGTGGCATATTGAAGTATTAACTTACTTGATCCAAGCTCAATATTAAAGAATAATATTTTTCTAAAAGGTTGAGCTAATCTAATCAAAAGAGACTTTTTTCCCCCATGAAATACAAAATTTCCTAACGAATCTGTTTGCTGCTGTTTACAACATGCTTGACAAAATGATTTATCATTTTATAGTTACTTTAAAGTGTCTAGCCCAGATTAGCCCACTAGCGGCGGCGGTTTTACCGATGCTACTTTGCGCCTCGGCTAAATGAATTATCGCAGCGAGAGATCCTCTGGGGAGCTTATCACTTATCAATTGTGTCACCCGACACAGCGGCCGCTAACGCGAGCGTAAGCCTCATTTGTAAAGAAGTCAAAGCTAAAGGACGAATAATTCCAATCAGGTCTTCTTTCCGCTTCTTCATTTAAACAGCCCTCGCCTCTCATTGATGGAACCTACCTGCCGATCGATAGGCGGGATTGACTAAGTAGCCTCAGCTGTTGTGGCCGAGCCAATTCTGTCAATCTTTTATTTACTCCATGATTGACCCCTCCTGCTTCTCGTCAATAACAGGGGGGGGGGGGGAATCCCAAATGTCCACAGAGTGTCTGATAGAAGGTTTGAAACCTGCTTGACAACTTGCGTTGATGACAGTCGGGTCAATTCAGCGCCGATTCACATCCAGTCAGGGTGAACTCAGGTGTGTGCTTTCACCACATTCACCTGAGCTTTACTTCACTGAACCACTCACATGAACCTTGTTTGGAAACATTTGTATTATTCATCTGTGATTTTACTACATTAAGGGTTTTAAAATAAGCCTAAATAGGTTTATACCATATCACACATACTTCATATTTTTTTTTTTTTAAACTTTCCTTTGGTATTTTCTTTTCATGTCTTATTTTGATGGTTGGAAATAAATTGAAATAAAAAAAAAAAAAGATAAAATACCCTTATACTGGAATCAAATATCGCTGAAAGGCAACTGTCGTAAAAACATAAAAACACAAAAATATATATATATATATAATTTAACGTTCGAGAAAAAACATAGAGGAAGAAAAAAAAAAAGAAAGAATACAAATTAATTCTTTAGAGAATTGTGTCGGGATTGAAATGGGAGTCCAACGGATTTGTGTGTAAATTGCACTCCCCCTCATCACATGTGCGGCAGAATCATTAGGATGTTACTGATGCCTGACTATATGCAGCCCGGTTGCCTAGGAACCAGCTAAAACACGGGTGTGCACTGGGCGCACTGGGAGGCAAGTCTTGTATCACTGTCGCTTCAATAATTAACGACAGGGAAACCAAATACTGCATTTACTTATTCATAAAGCAAGCAGCAAAAACACAGAAGGACAGAGATAAGGGGGGGGGGGAAGACGCAGGAGAAATGAATGGATGCAGGTTTCATGTATTGAAGGGATCCTGAGAGGAACGTGTGTCAGACGGAAGAATCCTTCTCTCTATCTTAGTAAGAGTGACGATGACGAGGGCAGATGAGGAAAGATATCTAAATTCCCGGTGGAGCTCCAGAGCTGTGTAGGTTTATCTCTTCTAGTTCTAACTAAAGACAGATGAGGTGCAATATCCTTATTTTCTAAAAGTTATAAAGCAGGTATTGGATGTTGAAATGTCGTATGTATTCATTATCTATATTCATAAGATGTTTTTTCTATTGTAGGATAAACCATTAAATGTGTCTGTGCCAGCTTAAAGTAAACCCACAGTTACAAAACATTAATAAACAGTTTATAACAAGGTTATAAGCGCGTTTAGAACCGAAACACTTTATAACGACTAATTTATGAAGTGAATCCTTTATAAGTCGTTATTAAACGTTTATAAACAACTTATAACATAGCTCTCAGTTATAAGTTTGGGTTCACTGTTGTCTGTTACTGTTTATATATAGTTAGTCATAGCAGCCAATTAATGAGTCGTAGAGAGTTCACAACTTAATTATGCAAAAAGTCTGGATTTAATTTGAATTTTTATCACGCCATCCGCTGCAAAGGTTTTAATATGATAACTATTTCAAGGATCATTTTCAAGTTTTACATTCCCGTACACCTTAGTGTATTGAGGAAGATAAGTCTGTCCTCCTCTGCCCTCCACCACTGCTTCATACAGCAGCTTTTCCCCCTGCCTGCCCCTCAAGCTCTCGCCGTTGAAACTTAATCTGAATTTCAGTAATGAATTTTTTTTCCAAAGAAGATACAAAAATTATTTTCTAAACAATACTTTATTTTCAACCTTTTACTCTTTTATATCCTGATCTCCGTCTTGCCTCTCAAAGACAGAGGCGGAGCCTCCTCCTCTCAGATTTAATGACGCTTTGTGCCGCAGTCCTCAAAGAGTTTTTGTCCCTCTTAAAAGGTTGCATTCTGAACTTAAAATGATGCCTTTCATAGATTTGTATTTACAAAGACCCCCTCGGGGTCGCCGGATTAAAAAGTAAACAGAAAAACTGAATTAGTCACTGAGTGAGAGAGAGGGAACGAGCGAGAGAGAGAGAGAGAGAGAGAGACATAAAGAGGGAAGCAAGCAGCCAACAGTGAGTGATTTTCATAAATGTAGAGCTATCCAGCTAGGTGCCAGTGCTATTATTGGACCACAATGAGGATGCATGGGAGAGGGTGAGAAAGAGGGGGGTTAGAGAGATGTGAAGATGTGAACAGAGAGAGAGAGAGAGAGAGAGAGAGAGAGAATGAGACGGAGTGGGGGTTGGGCAGACTTTTCGGGGGTGTCACACTGCGAGCTGTCAGCTGTCATCATTCTCCTGTGCCACCTGAGACAGGGTATGCCACACCCTGGTGCTCACGCCTCTGTCGCCCATGGCAACTGCAGATTGTGTATGTGTGCGAGTGCGTACATGAGTGTGTGTGTGTGGGAGTGTGTGTGCAGGACTGTGGAGGTAATGAGGTGCACATTCATGCACATGAGCCCGGGTTATGGAGCTGTGGAGTTGTGGTTGCCTCAGCATTTAATTGATTAATTGTTGTAATTATTTGAGTGGGAAGGTCATCCCGACTCTGAGGCTGGCTAGAAGGTCGCTCTCACGCTGGAGGGACCGTCCTCCTCTGGGAACCACACAGGCCATATGGGTGTGTGTGGGTGTGCGTGTGTGTGTGTGTGCGGGTCGAGTCAGAGAGTCCGGCAGCGTCTTTCAGGGAATCATTTTCCTGCTTCCGCTGAAGTGAGTGTCTCTTCACACGGCGTTGATCAACGCGGTCAGAATGTCAACCCGGCTATTACACTGACCTGGAAATCCACTTCTTTTTTTCTTTTTCCTCATGCTTCTCTTCACATCTCTCCGCGTCTGTAGCTGACTCTCCACAATCCTTCCTGCCAAACACCCTGACAAAGAGCTGGCAGCGACAGACCAAGAGCCAGCTTGACGAAAATGGCCGTGTGTATGTGTGTGTAGTGACGGAACTTTCCAGTCCATGGACAGATGGAGCGACGGGAGGCTTCCTGGCATGAACTACACACAGGCTGGTGTGTGTGTGTGTGTGTGTGTGTGTGTGTGTGTGTGTGTGTGTGTGTGTGTGTGTGTCTGAGTGTGAGTGTGTGTGCGTGTGAACCTTCATACATGTGTTAGTAAACAATTACATGTCTGTGCGTGTGTGTGATCAAGAATGGTTGGACCTTCCCTATGTGTGTTAAGCGTCCCGGCCCAGCTTTGACCTTGGACGGGGGTACTGATTGGTCACCAGGCCAACGAGGTCTTGGGTCCGTCTTCTGTTCTTTTTTAAAGTCTTCTTCTCGAAAAGCCCCTCATCGGGCTTCTACCTTCTTTTTTGCCAATTTGGACAGAGCAAAAATGCTCATTTTAAATATAAACATTGATTTATGTCACATTTACATTTACATACAGCCCCCTCTAGTGGACATATCTTGTATATGTCAAAATCCCATTCCTCCCCTTCCGAACCCTCACCTGCTTTGACGTGGATGCTGGGGCTGCGAATTTTGCCCGCCTGGTTCTCAGCAGTGCAGAAGTACTCGTTGTCATGGATGATGCTGTTGTAGGCCGAGGGGGAGAATTGGTAGAGCTGAAGGGTGCCGTTGGCGTGAACGTGGCGGATGTGGGGCACATCGTAAATGTCGTCTCCGGCGGCCAGGTACCAGCGCAGGACGGCATGGGGGGCGCCGCCCGCAGGGCAGGGCAGGGACACCCCCACCGAGCTGGAGAAGGTCACTCGCTGCAGGGAGGCGTTCACAAAGTACAGCCGCGTGGAGATAACATCCTCACTGTTGACTGTTGGGATGACAGAGAGAGAGACGGAGTTAGTTCGCTGGTCGGGGTCAGACGGGCGGGGCCAGTTGTTTCGCAGAGGAAATATAAGAAAAGCATTATTTTTAATAGTAAACAAATCTATGGGACTAAAATAAAAGCCATAAACTATTAGATAGATTGACCCACGGTGAAGCTTTTTCCCTTACTGTGGTCAACGTTTGTGGAACAGCCGCCCTGAAGACCTGAGGGCGGCAGAAAATGTTTTTAGAAAACTAAGTCAAAGACGTTTAACTAAATCTATTAATTTATTTACTTTTTAGGTCGTCTTTTATTTCTCTACATTTCAGTCGGTTTTTAGTATTTTGTATTTTATGCTCTATGTTTCTACATTTCTGTCACAGACAGTCTATTTGTATATTTAGACAATGTTTTTATAGTGGTGTTTTTTAATTGTTTTTACCGCCTCCAGAGTTTCCTTTGAGCATTTTGGAGGATTTATGATTGCCCAGTTCCACAACTCAGTTCCTGTTTTTATAGTCCCGTTTCGTAGTTGTTTCTACCCTGTGTGTAGATGGGACTGCAAATGGGCGGGGGAGCGTTTGGCTAGTGTTTTTAAATTGTTTTTATTGCCATTTCCTGTTTTTATATTTCCTGGCCATTTTTGCCTTGTGTTTCGATAGGGTTGCGGTGGGTGAGGGGGGATTGTTTTTAAACTGTTTTTATTGCATATCTTGTTTTTATATTCCCTGCTTTCGTCCACTGTCGGGTTCATTTTTGATTTGTTGATGGGGGTGTGGTCTAAAGGAAAAATTGTGTTTTAACGCGTAAAGCACTTTGTGTTACTTTGTTTCTGTACAAAAAGTGATTTGTAAAGAAAGTTAGATTGATTTATTGATTGGTCAATAGCTACAAACTTTATTAATCCCAACAGATGACCTTTTGTGTAAGAACAATGCAGTTATAAATCCAACTCAGAAGGAAATTTTAAAACAGTATTTGCACTGATGTCGTTTTACCCGTAAAGAATCACATTGATCCAAATGTCAGCTGTTACTAAAGGAAGATTTCAACCCATTTAACAAGACTGATGCTTTAATAACATGTCCTGTATGACATTTATCCTGTTCCCACAATACATTTTGAACAAATGTATCTTAATCAAGCTCAGGAAATATTATCGTATTCTCATATTGTAAAATATAAACAGAAAAATTACCATTTTTATACATGTTGTATGTGTTAATGGGGATTTGCCCCAACAAAAGGAAATCTATGCTTTAAACAAAAAATAGTCTCCGAATGAGACTTTTCTACAAACATTGAATCCTCCACAAAGGTGTGAGGACCTGAATACAACAGATTGTTGCTGTAAACACATGATATTGCGACACAGCCACAACGCCACTGTCAGATACACTGATCAGCCAAAACATTATAACCGACAGGTGAAGTCAGAATATCACTGACTATTTTGTTAAAGATGCAGTGGGTTAGATTTATTAGGCAGCAAGTGATTATTTTCTTTCCTCAAAGTCGATTTGGTGGAAGAAGGAAAAACGTAAAAGCCTTAGTAGCTGAGCAACTGTGACAACGATCCAAACCGTGATGTCTAGATGCTTGGGTGAGAGCATCTCCGAAAAGCAGATCTTGTTGGGTGCTGCTAGACTCAGGTGGTTTATACCTACCAATGTGCTCTAAGGAAGTAAAAAAAAAAATGGTGGAAGGATTACGGACAACCCCATGTTGCCCAATCCTACAGAAGAGCTTCTGTTGCACAAAACCGCTGTCCCCCACAGTGCATCACTGTTTTGGGGGACAAAAGTGACACACTGAATGTTATTAGGCAGCTGGTTTTAATGTTCTGGCTGATCGGTGTTTGAGTCTTCTCCCAGGCGTCAGTGTGTTCCTCTTTCAGTGTGTGTGTGTGTGTGTGTGTGTGTGTGTGTGTGTGTGTGTGTGTGTGTGTCGGGGCTGGTGGTTGGGGGTGCAGTATTGAGAATTGCTGAGCTCAGCTTGGCTGGAGGCCAGGGCAAGTCGCTCTGCCTTGAGTCAGAGAAGTTTCTTCTCAGACAATGATACTTAATTAATCCCTTTCCTGGGTTGTGTCAACGATTCCAGATTAGACCCGTTCCTCCTATTCCGGCTGTGCTGGGAGAAAATACGGGTGTTTGCTATGAGCCACTGCGGTGGAGAGTAAAAACCAGATATCATTTCTAAAGATGCTCAACGTCTCTGGACACGATTAACTAGCTATTAACAGAGAGTTTAAAGCCCAATGGATGTTCTTTTGTTCCAGGTTTTAGTTTTTCCTCAATGCAGGGTAATACAAAAGACCATTTTATACATATTCTCTCCAGCAAAAATGACATTTAGGACATTTATTACATGAGATCGTAGGAGAACAGCTTCAGAGGTAAAATAAAGGGATTACTGACATAAGGTTGATTTTCAGCCTCTCTTTCTCCCATTCTCTGCCACTTTATTCATGGGTCCACATCAGTTTCTCTTTATGTTTCCCATCATTCATTATTCTATTAACACCCTTCCATGACACATCTTTTCATCTTGCTCCACCAGAGAAAAGCGGTGCTACGTTATCGGAGATTGAATGTCAGACACAGAGAGTTAGAACCAACATAATCTCCTGGAAGGCAAACACAGTCCATCCACTGTGTAATTTGTGATGCAGCGGGAGGCCAAGGTCCGACTGGATCTCGGGTACATATGGGCGTGGAGTGGAAACGGAATTCGGGGTTGCGCAGCATTGTGGACAGGACATTGGCTGGGTGGTTTTTTGGGGGTGAAAGGTACTCAGGTGAAAAGGTATTTCGATTCGTGAGGGTAGGTGTAGTGATGGGATTTTCAAAATAAATGTGAATTCAGGTCAGGTTGAAGCCATCTCATCATTTAGATCTAAGTCAGTCACCGTGAGAGGCTGATTCACTGATCGGACCAGGAGCACGTTCTGAAGTTTCACGACGGAGGCGGAAACTGTTAATAGATGATTCCAGTCACAGCGACCCGCTCCTCTTTCGTGATTAATGCTATTTTTAGACGCAGAATGTTTCCAGAGCTGTTAGAGTCCTCAAAAAAAAACCTGTAATTATCCGTTTTTTAACAATTTGAAGCCTCTCACATACTGATCAGAAAATACTGTCATACCTCAGATTAGTGGGTTCCCACATTTTGGACCCTTGCAGCAGTAAAATGGATCAAACCTACATTAAATAGATACGATCAATGAGTCTGTGTTTCACCACAGAGAAGAAGTCCTGGTTGATCTGTTACACATACGACATCAATTCCTTTATATTTTTAATTTAAATAGTTTCGGTCAAGTTTTCAATTTTGTCACAATTATATAGGTATGGGCAATCCATAATTACATTCCTCACTAGAATGATCTTACTATGAGGACAAACTGGATTCATTTTTGGAAGGGTCAGTTGCATATTTCCGCCACTAGGGGGAGTTTTATCTCCAAAGGTTTTCAGTCCATAATCTCTAACCGTTGGTCCAATTTCGACCAAATTTCGTGTATATGAATCGACTAAAGAAGATCTATCTTATATATTTATCATATTTTACTCAAAAAGATATTATTTTACTCACAACTTAACCAACTTTTTTGGTGGTCACTTCACAACCATATGTCTGATTATGTCCAAATTGACTAATACGAATCTCTGGTAAAAAAAAAAAAAAAAAGAACTGTTTTGTTTTTTTTAAAAGCCCCCCTAGTGAGTAAAATAGTAGTAATTCCCGATAATTCCCCTCGAGTCGATTCATATGCACGAAATTTGGACTAAATTGGACTAATGGTTGAGAAATCATGTCTCCAAAAATTCTTGAGATAAAGTTCCCCTTTGTAGAAAAAATACTTACCTGACCTTTCCCATAATCAATCCAGTTCCTCCTCACACTGGGTCTTGAAATTTTGTAAATCCATATGTAAATCCCACAGGATTCAACTGGGCCTTCCACAAATCCACAAAACACATTTAGACTGGATGGAAACATTCCTATGACCCCAGCAAGCAACTGTTTAGAGACTTCAGAGCTTCAGGAGTTTCTTCAGACTTCAGAGATTCAGGAGAAGGAAGTCCAAATAAAAAAGACAATTCTGTTAATCTTAACTTGACAACTTTTCCAGCTTCTTTCCTTGTAATGGTCCAGGTGCTCAAATTGTACAGACTCTGCTTATTCCGAGTAGTATCTGAAAATATCTGGATAATCTTAAATAAACCAAACAAGTCAGTCTTAAACTGAGTAAAAAGCAGCATCTTATGTTGTGATGGCTAATCTTTTTCTCCTACGGTACGAATCCAGGTCACTGAGTTAACATACACACACTCATGCACACAAAGACACTTGTGTGGAATCACACACTGGTCTATACGACACAAATTACGGCCTGCAGCAGAAAAGACCATCATGGTGACGCTGACAGTGTGTAGAATCACAGTAACGGTTGACAAACTGTATAAAGGTGGACTGTTGAAGGATCATGCTCAACTATTAAAGGCGGGATAATTTGTCTTTGTCTTCAGTTTCATCTTCAAAGAAGCCAAAATTTTGCACAATAGCATTTTTAGATATTTTTTGGCTCAGTATTTGCTTTCTGTCACCAACGCGGTTTTCCGATGTAAATGCGTCAATGTCTACCTTTTGAACATCAGTCCGACTTATTCTGCATGGATGAAGAAGGCCGAGGAAGAACTGGAGTGATTTGGGATTAATTAATGCGTATGAATCGACTCAAAGACATCTTGGAATATTTAATATTGTTTTTACTCTAGTAGTTCCTGTTTCACTCACTAGGGGGATTTTTTGAAATCTTTTTTGTACGAAAAAAAACTTTCCTGGCCAAAACTCAAAAAAACATTTCATGGATCATTTTCAAATTTTATAAGAAATCTGAAATTGGAGTTATGCAAATGAGACCGTCATCATGGGCATCATTTTGATTTCAACATTCGACAAAGCGTCTTTAAGGAGAGTGATTACGGACAGTGACCAATCCTTCTATCCAGATGTTCCATAATATTAGTCTAAAAAACTTCCCAGGTAAAGAAGATTAAACGTGTAACTCAACTGTAAACTTCTCATGCAAACGACGTGAAGGAGAATAACTTTCCTCTGGATTTGGGCCACGTCCAGTCTCAGATGGTTATCAGGAAATATTCGTAGCCCCAGGCTCTCTCTTTTTCCAACCTTCCATGGCAGAGGAAGGAACAACATCCCATAATGAACTGTATTTTTGATTTCCTTCTTAAAGCGAGGATGACTAGATCCCAATGAAGAAGGTCAAAGTGATTTTGGCTGAACGCCCGGAAACATCCTCCCTGTCATCTGAGCTCCTCAAAAATATTTCTCCACATTTGTTCCTGTTTAACCATTCTTTAAAAAAAAACACCTTATATTCTTTCTAACTGTGTTACACCTTCCCTGTTTACCCTTTGACTCAAATCCCTCTTTGCTGTAAACCCAAATATATTTGCACCTTTTTTTTTCTTCTTCTTCTTCTTCTTCTTCTTCTTTTTGCAGTGGATATGAAAATGGAATATGAATATGTATGCTGAAGAAGCAAGGATATTGCCTATGGTGAACCGCTATGCATAATGCAGCTTTTTTCTGTCTCATCTACATTCATTCAGACACACACACACACACACACACACGCACACACACGCATACTGAGATTCATACCATCACATGCATAGAAAAACAGGGCTATAAATTGTTCTCCCTCCCGCTCCACCTCTCCTTCAAACACACAAATTCACATAAATACATTTGCGTTTGCACGTATACATTCATAATGGCCGGTGGATTTTGTATGTAGCTCTACAGATAGCATCACACAAAAGACATTCAGACCCAATAACAACTGAAGATTCGAAGTCGGCCGCAATACAGGCTCCGCTACGTAAAAATGACAGCACATAAAAGGCAAAAGGATACGATCATGTCTGATTGAGGGCGCCGTTCGTTCGCTGTTCAATGACTTCAGATTGAGACATGCGTTACATACGCGCGGCAAAGCATCCCTTTGTGCATCGTGTGCACTCAGAAAGGAAATCGTTTCCAACACCGGGAGGAACAGAAAAATAACCTGAGTGTCACGATGTTAGGGTTATGAATACAATATGCAGGCTGGGAGGTGGAGGCGATGCTTAACAACCTTTATATATATACTTTATGTAAAAAAAAAAATATTGGGATACCTATTTCAAAGATTTGAAAATATCTCCCTACAAAAAAAAAAAAAATGGTGTCAGATTTGTAAAGATGTTTTACTCCCTCGGAGACTGGGCCATAAATTGTTTGATCGTAAGCAGCGCAGGAGGAGTGCAGTGAGCGACAGAGCAATTGTGAACGTTCTAAAGTGCTATTGTTGGATTATTTTGTCATTTGAGACGTGAGCGTCAATCTCTCTCCTTGGATAATGGAGAGGACACTGGGCAACCAGACGCCGCTGTTGTGCCTGAAACCTGTTGAGCGACTGGTCTAAATCCATTTCGTTGAGTGACAGTTAAGTGTTGCTCTGGAGTCCTGCTGCCTAATCATAAACATTGAGGCATTAGGATTTGTTTTTTTTTAGCAGTACCTATGTAATTTTATTATATCCTTTATTTAACCAGGTAAAATCCTCATTTAAAGATTACAATCTTGTTTCCAAGGGTGACCTGGCCAAATAATTACAGTTATAGTAATACAGTAATAATAAATGGTATTACACAGTAATAACAAATGGTATTACACAGTAATAACTGTGTAATTACTGTGTAATTACTGTGTAATAACTGTGTAATAACTGTTATTACAGTAATAACTGTGTAATTACTGTGTTATTACACAGTAATTCCACAGTAATAACTTATTAATATAATAAATAATTACGTAAATAATTACGTACTGTTATTACACATTAATAACTGTGTCTTAACTGTTATTACACAGTAATAACTGTATAATAAATGATTATAAATGTTTCAAATGTAAACATTTACATTATAATACAGTAATCATTGTACAATGAATTATGATTAAAGTCTAAGTATGAAAACGTAAATTACGATGCTTAAATGACTGTATAATAACTTAATAATATTAATATGGAGAGTACCTTCATTTCTTGCTCTATATGAAAAAAATCTCCTTTGTAGTCAGCAAATAGAAAACTTGACCAACTCAATGTCCTGCTTGGATAAAAGTGAAAATATCTACTTTATTGCACCTTCAAGAGAATACTACTACTAACTACAGTCAAAAAGTGAACAAATGTTGAACTTTGTGAGTTTCCTAGGCCACTTTATTAAGTGTAACTTATAATTAATATCTGTTAGGCCAATAAAGTATAAAGGCTTTGACACAACTTCACAGTTTTGAGTTAATCTAAGTTGCTCAGTTTAGTTTGCTGGACAATCAAAATCTAGCTTGAAGAAAATAACGCTGCATTTAAACCATACAGTCAAGATTTTTTCTTACAGAACTTGCTTTGTTGGAAATTACTGACACATCTGGATGAATTAGGTTCAACAAATTATTTTCATCTGACTCCATGCAGATGAGCGACCCATTCAGGTACTTAAACAGGAGGCTGGAAACTTCGCTGTTAGACATTTCCGAGTTCATTTTCACACTTTAAACAGTGTTTTTTTTTTGCATATTTTGAACTAAATGTCCTTCTTTGATGGACTTAATAAATACCATCACTGGTCCATTTCACCACCAGGGTACTGACTTTAGATTGAAACACATGATCCACTATGGCAGCTAAAAGACGAAGCAGTAGAAGACAGTTTGGAAACAAAAGTTGAGTTAATGGAGTTGAGTGCTAGACTGCTCAGCTAGCTATCTATCTAGCTGTTACTTACTGTAACCACTGCTCTCTGAGGGAAGAGTCTCTTTCTCCAGCAGTTACATAATCCTACGGGAACAAAAGTAGCTGGATGGGTAGTTATTATAAGAGCCATAGTCAGAAAACAACACTGTGAATGTGTAAAGGCGGGAAATATGAAAACTAACTACGAGCCCATCATCGGAGTGGATGACTCGTTGATTCACGGGTTTTGAGCCATCGGAAGCGGAACACTCGACAATGAGAATACTTTTTTTGGGGCGCCGGAGCGCAACAAGGAAGACGAGTTAACCTGTGAGTGACATGTAGCGATTTCCCGCTTGGAGCCGACTCCCCCCGAGGAAACCGACGGGTCGTTCAGGAACAGCGGGACACTAGAGCGGGAGGATTGAGACTCACTTCGGCCATTTTCATGTTGTGACGATAACGTGCTGTGGTTTTGTATTGTGTCCGATTGAGTATCGGATTTCTGTGCGCCTGATAACTTTTGGGTGACTTTAAGTCCCAATAATCAGTTTCTCGTCTTGGAATGGATCCTGTATCTGATACGACACTCTTATCGCATGGACTCAATAAAAAAAAAAAACTTTTTGAATTAACTTGGGGACAAACTTTTTTTACCCGATTGATCGATTCACTCAAAACTGTTGAGTTGTGTCCAATCAATTATATTTTATTGATCTAAGAAGTTTTGATTTTTAAGTTTATAACTTAAATTCAAAAGTAGCAAGGGGTTCTTTAAAAAGAGAACAAACATATCTTATTGAAATTATAAATTTATTGAATTTAACAACTCACAAAGTTCCCTTTTTTTGGAATTTACATGGCGTAAAGAATGAGGCCAGTAAAATCAGGATTAGTTATTAGAATTAATATATATATTCATATTTTCATATATACTCAGAGTTACTGGTACATGTATAGATTACAAGTAAAGTCAATTCAACTCAAAGTCTCTCTGTTACATTGGCTTGATGGTCGAGTTAGTCTGAATTTGTGATACAAAGCACCCAAGTTAAGAATGAATAGAAAATGATGAGGGTGTTATCAAATGGCACTCGAGATTTTTCCGCTTAGTAGAGATTTTTTACGCAGAATTGAAATTCCGGTTGACGGTGTGTGTCTGATGCAGACGCAACATCTGAAGGGGGGCAAAGTGAGAATATAGCTCAGCCACCGGTCTGACTCATTCCGCAATCACCGGGCTGCACCTCCGAGCACTTCTCCTCCAGGCTGGATCTTATGAGGCCAGATTGACGCAGAAGCTGTGAGGCTTTAGCGCCAAAGATCAACCGGAGCAGGCACGAGCCCCTCCCATATACGTAAGGAAAAAGCTCAGAGGGATTACTATCGTTATAATAACTAGTCGTAAAGGTTGGAAATGGAAAGATCCTAAATGACAGATGGTTCACACACAACAGGGGAAAAAAAGGGGGAACCATGATCCGTGATCCAAACAGAACCGGTCAATCATTTTGTTTAATTTCGGTGTTTTTGCACGCAGGGAGGCCTGACGACCGAAACTGGATTAAACCGGATCCACATTAATTGATGAAATAATACTAGAGAGAGCTCTCACTCCCTGTCGTTCTCTGCCTGACATGTTTCTTCCTCACACTCACTGATTGAAATGATCCACAAAAGGCGATTGCAGTTTTTATATAACTGATAAAAATAATAATAATAATAATTTTAAAAATATATATTAATGGTCATAATTATTTCCACCCCTATAGGTGTCGGATTTCTCGGGCCCAGCGGTTCTGGCCTGTCAGGCCTGCATGTGAGCAGATTCCCACAGTGAGCTGCTCTCAATTTTCATTTCCATAAAATGACGAGCAAACCCTCCCATATCGTGACAAAGAAGAATTAGCGTACCCCCACCCTCATCCTCCCTATCTTCCCATCAGCCTCCTCTCCGCACTCGTGGGTGCAGGTGATGCTGGGGTGCAGCCGGAGCCCAGCAACACACGGTCGGTAATAACTCCATGAATATCCAGACAATGACCAAAAAGGAAGACTCTTTTTTTAAAAATATTTATAATAGTGTGATCTGTAAAGCATTTCCACTCTGATGATGAAGGCGGAGAGGATGGTGTGCCATTCCAGGAGGCGCGGCCAAGCCTCGAAAATACGCAGTACTGATTATGCATATGCATATATGATAATGGATCCATCTACCCCCCCCCCCCCCCTTCTTTGTAATAAATGTTGTTAAATGTTCACCTATCTTGAATAAAAAGGATGATAAAGCCCAAATGATTCGTGCATAAATGAAGGATGAAAAACAACGGAAAAATGGAAGTTTGTTTTCTACTGTGTTCCATCTTTCCCATCTAAAGCACTCTTTCCGCTCCAGCGGCTGTTTGCAGCCCCCGACCCTCCTCCTCCCCTCAACACACACACTCACACACACACACAGAGAGAGAGAGAGAGAGAGCACATCTCGTTCAGTCACGGGACAGGGCCATGTACAGTGTGTGCGTAATGAAAAAAAAGAAACAACCCTGTAATCCAATTACATACAACAAAACAGCAGAGAGGTCCCCTCCGCACCCACAGCCTGGCGGAGGGCACCTACAGGGCCAGAGATCGGAAACCAGGGGCCATTGAACGCACCACGAATGCTTCAAACAAGTGATTAAATCAGCTTCAACAATGTTAAATAATAAAGGCTCCTACTTCCATAATTCTCATAATCTCGCCTTTTTTTCTGCGTTTCTAGTTACGCAGTTCTTAAAAAAAAAAGTATTTGCAACAAAAAGCAGAAAAGCATTTCTGTCTTTAAAAAAAAACGGACTCATTCTCTTCCATCTGCAGCCAATCAACAGAACCTGGGTGTCAGAGAAAATGGTGGGTGAATAATTAGACCAGGGGAGATAACAATTTAGCACGCACGCACGCACGCACGCACGCGCACACTGACGGCCCTGCCTTATACCGGAGAAAATCAAAAGTAATATATGACCTGGTCGTTTAAATACACAACTGGGGCACATTATCTACAAATTAAAGGCCAACGCTCAACACCCCGAGCATCAGTTCACACGCCTCCCATCAAATGTGTTGACCCCTGTTGCCACTCTCTCCTCAGCACGCGCGCACGCGCACGCACGCACAAGGAATAGATGTTTATGCACTATTTTAATGGGATTTTTTTAACTATAAAAATAGGATGCTTTAACCTCAAGGGGCCCCTTTCCTCTCAATCCATCCACGCGCTCCCGCGCGCGCGGCGCACGCACGCACCCACCAACATTTTATTTGTGCTGGGACAGGACGGTAAAAGTCAGCATATAAACTCCTCTGGCCCACTTTTGACTTTTTGCGAGTAAACTACGGTATCTGTAGCCAGCATCAGCGCTCGAGGTCGCCCGTCCCTCCGTGCGCGCGCCCGCAGATCCTTATCCTTCTCCTTGTATTCAACAGCCTCCATATTCACGACACCTCCACATATTCATCATGCAAAATGCAAATGCTCTTGTCTCCCTCTCATCTTAACCGACACAGCATCCGCTCTGCTGATCTGGCCGTGTTTCCACCTCACTTTTCATCCAAATATACAATCATCCTCATCATCATCATCATCATCACGAGCGTCCTCTGATTATTGAAATCATCTTATTATCAGTTCATCAAGACAGCGAGGCAGGAAGGAGAAAACCCTCCTCGCAGGAAGGAGAGCAGGGAGGTTTGGCATCATTTCAAAAGAGAAAAAGAAAGTTTCCCCACAAAATGACATTCGGATTTTGATTTTTAATCCCTTCACACCTTTTAGGGTCAATTTGGAAACATTTATCAGCCCGATTTCTGACAAAGACGCGCAGCAAAGTTGAGCATCGCGCAGGAGAGGAGGCAGCATGCAGATGAGTGACACCTGGAGAGGCGCAATTCCAACCTACCTTTTTGCAAAGAATACAGCAGAAGTAAAGTTACAAGCCACATGCCATTAAAAGCAGGTATATTTCACAGGAATGGTGAGCAGCCCCCTCCAAAAAAGAGCGCACGGCGCAGCGGTCGGCCAGGCCAGGCGAGGCTCCGTGCTGGACTGGTTCTGCTGATGCTCCCCGGCGGTCTCTCCAGCCCTGGTCCCACACTCTCCAGCGCCGAGGAAAGAACCGCGGAGATAGTACCGCCTCTGCTCCCTGTTCTCTCCTCCCCTTACCGGGACGGGCTGCTGTCGCCCCACCCCCGGATCCTAATGATGCACCGTGATGTGGAGGTGAGCATCCTCGCGGAGAGGGTACCACACGGAAACCACTGCTTTTTTTTTTTTTTACGCACGATGGATCAACGCTTCGTCCTGCAGCTTTGTGGAGTCCCAAAGTTCAAACTGTGTCATCAAGACATTTAAATGTTGTTTTCATGCAAAGAAAGTTGGAAGGAAAAAAAAAATGCTTGGTGCGTATTTGTCATGCAAATCAATCCAGAATTTCCATGAATCATTCGTCACCGTCTTAGCAGCGGGGGGAGAGAAGTCAAATCAAACGCACCCAAAGGAGGCGTCATTGTAAAGTTAGAAGGAGATTTTCTTGGAGCGCTGATTCGGGAGGAGCGCAGAGCCGCCGCAGACTTCGTTCGAGAGGAGAGAGAGGGGGATGCGCTCCGCGCCGCGCGCCTGCGTGTCACTGCGCGCAAGACTTCTCTTATCTTGTAGTTGTAGGGAAGTCCACTACAACTGACTAGAGTTTTAAACTCAAAACTACAAGACAGACCATAAAATCGCGAGTAGCCTTTCGCTCTAGCTCAGACAACCTCACACTCAGAATAAAAACCGAATCGGTTTTATTTATACCGAGCCCATTCACAGCAAATGTTATTAAATGTAGGCGCTTTGCAACAAGAGCAGGTCTAAACCGGACTCTTTATTCTTTACCCTACAGCGACCCAACAATCCTCCCATGAGCAGGAACATGCAGAAAGTGGGAAGAAAAAACTGCCTTTGAACAGACAGAAACCTCAAGTAGATCCCGACTCAAAGGGGGGGGACACCTTCTGATTTCACCAGTTGGGTCGGGAGAGAGGGCTTGAGAGAGAGAGGGGGAGAGGGAGTAGAAGGAAGAAGGAGGTAGGGCGTGCAAAAGACAGGGAGAGGGCGAGGGACTGCAAGAGAGGGAGAGGGTGTGTGCGAGAGAGATAGGGCAGTTTAGTGAGAGAGAGTGCAAGACAGAGTGGGAGGGTCAGAGAGGGAGAGGAAGTGTGAGAGAGAGAGAGCAAGAGAGAGAGGGGGCGAGGGAATGTGAGAGAGAGTGAGAGGGTAAGTTACAGTGAGAGAGAGGGATAGGGAGAGAGTGAGAGAGTGAGTGGGGATGAGTGTCACATTGTTGGAACTCTACAGGTGTTCTTTGGACTCATTCGATAAATCATGGAAAGTATTTCCGGATAATTAAATGAGTTTCTTTCAGCAGGAAGACATTTTAGAATGACGACTTAACTTATTAATGATAATAACTATTAAATAAAATCCATTTTATCCATTTTCACGTTCTTTCAATTATCCGAGGTCGGGTCGTGGTGTCAGATGTCCCTCTCCCCAGAGCCCCAGCAACACTCTCCGGCTCATCCATCCATCGTTCCACTGCCATCCTCAGGGCTGTGTCGTCGGGGGGGGCGTAAGCCCCTAGTAGGGTCTCCCAAGGCAAAGTGGTCTCAGGGGAGGGGTCAGACTCAGTCATATGAAGACCCCAGTGAATAGACACCAATGAAGTTTTGACCCCTCCCAAAGAATAGTGAGACTGGAGTGCACGTCTGGGCCCGGACCTGGAGAGGCGGCCATCGACGTGCATCTGGTTCCGTGGGACTGAGGTCGCCTGAGGTCGTAAGGGTCAGGTACAAAGCATTATGGGTAGAAGACGACAGACGGGACCTGGGCGGGTTGCCAATTGCAATCGCCGACTGATTTTAGGTTTTTTGGAATTACTTGGACCAACGGAGTTGAACGTATTTCAACTACAGGAGGTGATCTGAGTCTTCTCTGCTCCGATGAAGAGTGATGAAGATCAGACTTCACTTTATTCTGTAACAGGATGGAAACACAAACACCCACAGAGTGTCTCTCTGCCTCTCCCTCAAACACCCCCTCAAAAAAACACAGATATGTAAAAATCACAGGGACTCATTTAGAATGTCTGCCGGAGCCTTTCCATCAAACACTGTAAAAAAAGAAATAAAATTTAAAAAAAGAAGAGAGCTGTTCGCTTGATTAACTTAAATAAACTTTTTTTTTTTTGTTTATCTCATTAACTTAAATGCTAAAAACTTAATTTCATCGATAGTTGCAACAATTCTCTTTTTACAGTATTTAAGATTTTACATAAGACACAGCAGAAATGAAATAATGTCCACCAATATGATGCTGAAAATATATGTATTTAATTGTTTTAAATTGTATTGTTGTTTTTTTGAAGAAAAATATTTGCAAGAGATTAGAAGAATCTGGGAATTTAACTTTTTTTGTTTTGTTGTTTTAAGGGAAAAAATGTGAAAAGAAAATCTTTGAAAGATTTGAAGAATTTCTAAAAGCTGGAATTTGACTTTCTATACTTTTGGGATCTACTCATGCACTATAAAAAGAAAATGATTGATGTTGAATTACTTCAACTACTAAACCTTAATTAAACATTTTTGAGTTGAACGTATTCATTTAGGATGTAATCACTTCATTTAATACCGGTTGAAGACATCTTTCAGGGTAAATCCTTGATTCTCTTTTTACAGTGTACATTTGCTTGACCCTCAAACTAGACGCCTTCTAGATGTTTCTAGGGTCAAGTAGTCCAGCCTGTAGTCGACAGTGAGTGACGGAAACTCTTCTTTAGAAATCTGACATCCCTCGGCGGATTCTACGCCTCTGCCTCCTCTCCCGGTGACAAACTGCTCAAATGACACCACCCAACACCGTGAAACTCCACCCAGCGAATAAAGATTCTGTCAGGACTTCAAAATGGCAGCGTGGCAAGCTGGTTAAGGGCGCTGACGTGAGTCGTCCTGACAGCGCCAAGCAGGTTGTACTGTACGTCAGCCAGTGATCATCATGGAGGCTGACAGGCTCAGCCGGGGCCAACCGGGCCGGAGAAAAGACGAGCGGCGCCCAGAGAGCTGGAGCGACTGATGGTGAGAAGGGAAGTCGAGACGGGCTGCCAAGAAGCCACTAAATAAAAGTAGGGTGCCATGTGACTCATCTCCGTCACTTTCTCCGTCACTTGGCGCCGTAATTGCCTGGAGATAAGGCAGGAGACGGGGAGGGAGGGGTCCAGAGCGAGGAGGAAGAGGAGGAGGAGGGTTTGTTGACTGAAGAAGAAAAGCGGGTGAGCGGTGGGGGAGGAGGTGAGGGGGGCAAACACGGAGAAGGAGGAGTTAACGCGGATGTTAATGGTGATGCTCAGACAATCGGAACCCCCCCCTCAGGCCCCGAATACACGCCAGGATCATATTAGCGCTAATGTATCCATTATTAATGCACAGCCTCTGGGCCCGGAGAACCTCGCCGAGGTCAGAGGTAGCGGAAGAAGACGGCGCCCGGTGCCGCCGCTTGACTATACGTGCAAGGTCGCAAGGATCCGAAGGTGGAGAAAAAAGGGGGGGGGAAAGCTGCAGGGGTGGGGCGATAAAGGCAAATCATCCGACGGTGAGATTTTATAAAACCACATCACGGCGTTTAAAGAAAAAAAAAAATCATGAAATGTCAAAAGCCAGAACTGGGCTGCAGAACTTCTTCCCCCCCCATCTGGCGGGGGCTCAGCCTGCCGCTGTGCATCAACCAGCCTCTGCATCAGGCCGTTATGATTCGCACGCCGCCCTACTGCAGCACATTAACTAAACCAAAGCCGTGCGTTCGCCTTTAACCAGGCGTGTTTGATTGCGGTGGCAGATGTGTGAGAGCGCATCCGCAGATCCGAGATCCACACGGACGCAGGGCGGCCATCTTTGGCCGCACTCCCGCCCCCAGAGTTGGGTGCGGATGCACATGTAGTTGGGAGTTGTGTGTTTTTTTTGCTTGAGTGCGTGGGATTACGTGCGTGTGCACACGAGACATCAAGGGGTGTTAATTTATTCAAATGAGCCGGGGTGGATAACAAGAGGATGGGGTGAGGGGCGGAGGTGGGGCGTGGAGGGGAGGAGAAGGGGAGGGGGTGTGGGTGGGGCGCCTTCTTCTCCCCTCCTCTTTTTTCACTTATTTTTCTTTTGCTTTTTTTTTTTTTTTTTTTTTTTTTACAAATGAGACCATTTGCCCGGCCGAGTTTGGAGGGAGGCGAGGTAGACGGGGGAAGGAGGGGATGACGAAGAAAAAGACGACAAAAAAAAAGAATATGGAGATTGCGGACGGTCGGAATCGGAAGGCAGAGGCAGAGAACGCCTGCAGACAGAAACGAACCGTGCCGGGGCGAAACCAGCACTTCCAAGATGGCTGCCGCTGGAGGCGTCCTCGTTGGGACCAACCTGGAGACCCACTTGCTCTGGCTCGACGGTGGGTTCCACCCAAACACACTTTTTGTCGTTCGGCTCCGTGTGACGACGAAGATGATATTTGAACAGCTCGGTAAAGGATTAACATGTATGATGTGAATTTGAATATATTAAAGAGGGAGTCAGATGAAAATGGTTGAGGATGTGTAGAGATATTGATCAGAGATATCTAGTGACACCCGGTGGTCACAGTTGAAGATCTTATCTTTGGAGGCCTCATTCTGAATTTCACATACCGACAGATCTTTGCAGATTTCACTGGAGCAAAGTGATCAATTTGAACATGTGACACAATAAATATTACCTTTTTTTTTTCCCTTTATAAACACAGATTGTCAAAAAAAAATAAAAAATCTAAATTCGGGCATCCAGGTTACCCCTCACTGCGTTCATAAAATATTTCTATTTCAATTAATTATAGGACAGAAATAACAAACACAATGAAACACAAACATTAAAATAAAATGTATTTTAAAAACATAAATTGAGGGCTGGTGCACTGCTTACATTTTCTCCCTCCATATATTAAGAGAGTGGGACCTCCTACATCTTTTCCAATCTTTTCTTCATGAACGTCAAACCCGAAACTTGAGGGCCGGTTGTGGTATGATCACATCCGGACAGTATTCCTATAATTACTGTCCCGCCCGTAGATAGCACAAACACTATGGATACTACGAATCCCAGAATGCAACTTTGCGATGCAACGCTAATGTCTTTCCCGTAGCCTCTTTGGTTTGTTCTGAATTTATCTTAAGATGTTACCCACTGAGACCACCTTGCCCAGTTACCTCACAGAAAGAAGGTTCCGGGTCTAATGTCAGCTGGGATGGGGTCCAGCCCAAAGGCAAACCCATAACTCTTAAGCAGTTATAGAAAACAGATGGAAGGACTGGTGTGTAACACACACACGTCATCCTCATCAGAAGAAGAGGAAGAAGAAGGATGAGAAAACGGTCATTGTACAAACTGGGTTAATAAACATTTTATCCAGTGGTTAGAAGTAGTTTAGAAATACTGTGAAGTACTTTTCTGCCCATCGCAAGACCATTCACTAGAGTCACATGTATAAATAATGAATAAATAAACCAATGTTTACACTCAAGTCCCCACAGTTCTGGTCCGTTACATCACATTGACTCAACAAAGGAGAGAGAGAGAGAGAGAGAGAGAGAGAGAGAGACAGAGAGAGACAGAGAGAGACAGAGAGACAGACAGACAGACAGACAGACAGACAGAGAGACAGACAGACAGAGACAGAGAGAGAGAGAAACAGAGGGAGAGAGGGAGAGAGAGAAAGAGAGAGACACACAGACAGAGAGACAGACAGAGAGACAGAGACAGAGACAGAGAGAAACAGAGAGAGAGGGAGAGAGAGAGAGAGAGAGACACAGACAGAGAGACAGACAGAGAGACAGAGACAGAGAGAGAGAGAGACAGAGAGAGAGAGAGAGAGAGACAGAGACAGAGGGAGAGAGAGAGACACAGGTGTGAGGTCGTGCTTCGCTGAGGCTAGACTTTCCATTTTGACTCTGTGTTTTGATCTTCTCACATTCCCACGCTCTTAAACTGATATGTCTTACCTGTAAACCTGTTCCACACACACACACACACACTCACACACATACACGCACATACACAAACACACGCACACACACTCGGTACAGAACAGTTTTTTCCAGCCGGTATAATCTGTGTTTCTTTGCTTTAGCGTGTCATGAGGAGTTAAAGGTGAATTTCACAGAGTTAGAGTTTCAGAATAATGACATCATCAGTATTTGGACCGGAACCACATTAACCTCACTTTTACTTCTCACGGGGGGAAAAAGGCTGACAGCTGACCATTTTAACTGCTTTAATCCCCCCAATGGGTAAGAAAGTAAATCTGACCCACGGCTTTACCAACGCTAAAAGAGTCAAATAACGGATAATTGATCATTTTCCAATTTGATCTGATGCTTTTGCAACGCACCAATTAGGTGTCTGATCTTTGATCTTTTTCTAATGTTTTTGAGTAACAAAAGCTGGAAAAATACTGTTCATACATAAATATAACATATCATATTATTCTATACACTTATTGATTTAATGCCTTTAAACTAACATCAGTCCTGATATCAATCTATTTCTATGATTTTAATACTTCTTCACGGAGTGAATTATTGACATATTATAGGACCTGGAGACGAAATGACAAAATTCTTTACCAATAAACTTCACCACCTATAAAAATCATTAAAAAAAAATGTGTCTGTGCGACATAGAAATAATTAATGACATTAATTTAAATGAAAAACCCTCCAGAAAAAATGTTTTCAATCCTAATGACAGCCATGTCAGAACAGAACCAGTGTCCAGCTGATGTGTTACTCAATATTAGCCTTAAAACGCTTGAATTAAATCCGTCTACGCAGGGAATCCATGTGTTTTTGTTTTTCCCCATCAGTCAGTCTGATACTCGCTGTCTCAGCAGTTTACCGCATCGTAAATTCTTATGGGAACAACGACTGATCAAGCCTCTCACACCTGTGTGTGTGTGAGTGTGTGTGTGTGTGTGTGTGTATGTGTGATGTTATCAGCACTAGAAGTTGTGTGTGATAGATGTTCTCTCACGCTTACCTCAACTGAAGCCCTGATGGGAAGAAAGTGACCTGAGGGCTCTAACTGGTAAAACAGCTTCACCACTGGGCTCTGCTAAATTCGACACCCCTCCCCTTGATTGATTCCCCCCCCCCAAAAAAAATTTAGAAGCTGGTCGGAGCGAGAAGGTAATAGACTGGGAAGAATATGTTTGTCAAGAAAAAAGTTGATTATTTAAAGCATTGAGGTAAAAGTACTCTTTGTGTAGTAAAAATCAAACCCGACCGGTCATGGCAGTAGGCCGCCCACCCTGAGTCTTGGATCTGCTCAAGGTTTCTGCCAGTTAAAGGGCAGTTTTTTCTCGCCATTGTCGCCAAGTGATTGCTCAAGGAGGAATTTGTTGGGTCCTGTAGATAATTATATAAAGAGTTCGGTCTAGACCTGCTCTTTCTGGAAAACACTGTGAGACAACTGTTGTTGTGAATTGGCGCTATATAAATAAAGCTTGATTGATTGATTGATTGATTGATTAGGGTTTCAACAGTTTGATCAATAATTAAGAAGTTTGTGGAGATCAAAAAATCAGCCTGGAAGAGGATGTGTCTGCACACTGATCCCTAGAGACCGTGAGGAGGATGGTTCGACCGGTAAAACACTCTCCAAGGGGTCAGAGCCAGAGAGGTCAAAGTTCAGTTAAAACTTAGAGGTCAGAAAGTCTCCGTAACCACCATCAGATGGCGCCGACACAAGCTGCTTGGGAGGGTAGCGAGATCAGAAGGCCTCTGCTGTCATCCACGCACAAGCTAAAGCAGAACTGGGGCTTTCAGTGGAATAAGGTCAGAGGTCAGATGAAACCAAAGTAAAGCTTTTTGGCGCAACAAACATCAAAGACGGTGTGAAGTAGCAAAAAAGTAAGCCACAGAGAAAAGCACCTAATACCCATTGTGAAGTCAGGTTGTGGATCTCTGATGCTGTGGGGCTGGGGTTTTTTTCGTTTCTTTGGCCATCTCGTTAAAAGTCGTGGTTCCATTCCTGTTTGACGGGAAGTGTTTTAATAAACTGTTCCGATTAAAGGATTCACGCAGTATCGTTGAGAGAAGAAGAGGAGAGGAGAGGAGAGGAGAGGAGAGGAGGGGAGGAGAGGAGGGGAGGAGAGCTCTGGGGGTCCTTTAGACCCACTCGGCTGACAGCTCGTGTCTCTGCCTGTAACAACTTATTTATTCAGGGTTAATTAATCAGGCTCTGTTTTTCTGGCGGGATGATTAATTTTATTTGTCATCTCTGCTGCAGCGGCGAAAATACAGTCATCTGTGATGTCACTCTTCTGCTCCAGCCGACTCTGATGTCACGCCCCAACGGTGAAAGTAGCACAGAAAATAAAAAATGTTTTTATGTTATTTTTGCTATTTCTATGAATTTGGCGTTTATTGCATCAATAGCGTCTATTTATTCACCTCCTGTGATGTCATCAGTATTACTAACCTCTCTTTACTTTGGTCTCATTTATTCTATGCAGGAAACTTTGCAGCGAGTTCTTCCTGTGGTCCTGCTGGTCCTATGACGCCCCCCTGTGGTCGTTTCTGTCACTGTCACCACAAGTCCAATGAACTGCATAGATTTTAGACATAATAATAATAATAATACATTTAATTTATAATTATCGTGTTTCTCCGTGGGTTCCTTGTGGGAAGGCAGTTTGGCCATGAAGACAATTTATTTAATTTGTTATAGCACATCTGGAATAAAACCCAGAGTCGAATAAAGTGTTTCACAGCATAGAACAAATAAAAGCACCAAATTAGGAAAAATATAAGCTTTTTGTTTTGGAAGGCATAAATTGACTTGGAGAAAACAAAAACCTTTAGAAACCACGAGCTTTAAAATGTTCTAAGAAGTTCTTTCTTTCTTTTTATTGTTACTAAATGGAAACGTCAATCCTGATGGTTTAACGAAAATGTCTTGTATTCTATTAAACCAGTTCTAGTCTTAAATGATTATTCTAATTATTATTATTGTAAACCAGTTCCGGTCTTATATTATTATTATAATTATTAAACAATTATAATTATAATTATAATAATAATCATTATAATAATTATTATAATACTTATTATTATAATAATTATTATTATAGCAATGTATAATAATAATATAAGAGTAAGTAAATAAGTAAGTTTATTCTATTAAACCAGTTATAGACTTAAATTATTATTAAAATAATTATAATTATAATAATTATAATAATAATAATTATAAAATAAAAATTATAATAATAATTACTATAATAACAATTATGATTACTCTAATAACTATAATAAAAATATAAGACCAGAACTGGTTTATGATCATAATAATTATAATAATAATTATGATAATTATGATAATTATATTATAATAATTTTTAGAATTATGATTATCATAATAATTATTACAGTAATGTATAATAATAATATAAGACCAGAACTGGTTTATAATAATTATAATAATTATAATAATAATTACTATAATAACAATTATCATTACTATAATAATTATAATAATAATAATATAAGACCAGAACTTGTTTAACATAATAATAATTATAATAATGATCATTTTTATTATCATTATTATTATAATACAAGCTGATTTATTTAGAAGAACTGAGGGAAAGAAAATAAAGGATAGAACTCAAATGTTACATCACAGATCTCTGACAAATGGTCGACTTAAAAAAAACTGCAATCAGAGAACAGGAAAGATTTTAGAAATGTTATTTCAAAATATAAAATAAATATATTATGGGTCATAGAAATATTTGACCTGAGCCAGATTGCAAATCAAAAAAAAGACCTTCAAAATGAAGAATTCTAAACAAATATCTCCTTTTAAGTGTCAAGAGTTCTGCCTTATTCCTCAGAATTAAAAATAAATAAATAATGAAATAATGAGCATAAAACATAAGAAGTCTGACTTCGAACGTAAAATAGTGACTTAACTCTGAAAAATGATCTTGTTGCGTTTGAAAGGAAAAGAGAGACGGTTATTGTTTTTAATCATGCCTCATGAAAAAATATCAAAGCTCTGACTTCTTTCTATATCTCGCTGCTCAGTGCCGCAAAGACGCCAAACAAAACACACTTTTATTCATTAAGTAATACAAAATCCTTTTATTTTCACACACCAAACAGCGGACACATTTCTAGCGCGTTGTGCAGCGACGCTCGTCTCTCCTGGACTTCATTGCTCTTGAACTGCTTTTGGCTTTAAAGAATAAAACAGCAGCATTAATCACATTTCTATATCTCTTTACGTCCATGTTTTTATTCCAGCTGTCTGAGAACTTTCTCTTACCTTGGATTTGCCGCAGCGGAAGAGCTTGTTGCCTTTAAAAAAAGAAATAAAATAGATTATATGAAGTGAAAATTCTTTTGACCTTTATTGCTGATCTTGATAGAAACAAGAGACACAAATCGACCCTAGTTTCTTCAATGATGACGTTTTTAAGATGCTCGGGTTTACTCTAAGCCAGCGCTAACCCAAACCCTTTGCGAGAAGGACAGCCCTGCAGCATCAGAGATCCACCACCAGACTTCACAGTGGGTATGAAGGGCTTTTCTCTATGGCTTTCATTCTTGCTGCGCCACACGCATCTTAGCTGAGGTTCCCTTTTGTTGGCAAAAAAGATTTATTTTGGTCTCATCTGACCTCTGACCTTGTTCCAGGGAAAGTCCCGGTGGTGTTTGTCAAACTGTGGGAGCTTTACTTTGTGTGTTGACGACAGCAGGGGCTTTTTTTCTTGCTACCATCCCAAACATCTTGTGTTGGCGTCAGCGCCATCTGATGGTGGTTATGGAGGCTTTCTGACGCCTAGATTCAGCTGACCTCTGACCTCTCTGGCTGTTTTACCAGTTTTACCAGCAGTTTGCAGAGAAACTTCCCCTCCCAGGCTGATTTTTAACGTCTCCTGTCGTTTTAAACTACTAAATCATTGATCTAACTTTTGAAACTGTAATTTGAGTATTGTGGGTTTTGACAATAAAGAAAAATGTTTTGCGTCACGTTTTACTCACACTCATACGAAGGTTGTGCGTTTTGACTTACCTGCCAGCAGAAGGACGGAGAGGAAGACGATGATGCCGGCGAAGACCAGACCTCCGACACGTAGTGTATAATAGTCTGCAAAGTCACAAGACCATCACCATCTATGTCGCCTTTTATACAACCCCTCATTCAACTCAGTAATCCCCATCTTCGTCTTTCCTCTTCGCCTTCCTTCAGTCTAGTTTCTCCTTTAACTATTTGTTCCTGTTCTAGATTGTCTCTCTGGTTTTCTTCCTACATTTGAGACCCTTGTAGAGAAGACCCTTGTCTTCTCTACAAGGGTCCCGCTTTGTTCACCCATCTACCGTCCAGAAACCCCTCTTATACTTTCCACATCTGTCTCCTATCGGACTCTCAGCTGATATTTAAGATTTTGTACTGTGACTTACCGTAAACAAAGTCTGCATCAGGATCGACGTCTGCGCCTGGAAGTAGACAAGGAGTGGAGATGGGGGCTGATCAGAAACATTCGGGGGGAGTTTTCTACCCTTGTATTCATTGTTCATGTTCTGGGTAGACTACCAGCTCTCCCTCTCCCTCTCTCTCTCTCTCTCTCTCTCTCTCTCTCTCTCTCTCTCTCTCTCTGGCAGGAATGTCCTCTGCTCTTTGAATAGGGACAAATCTCTGGTCCTGAACTTTTAGCTTGATGTCCGCTGTTATGTGAAAATGAGAATGTTCCACCATACTTGGCCCTCGTTCTATTCTCTCGTTTCCCTGTTTCTGTCTTTTTCTCTCGTTTCCCTGTTTCTGTCTTTTTCTCTCGTTTCCCTGTTTCTGTCTTTTTCATGTTGTTGATGTTCAAGGCTCACTAATTAAAGGTGTGTCAAAGTCTCCCTCTCTCACTTCCTCTTTCTTCCTATCATTTCCCTTATATGCCCTTCGCTCTATTGCCCCCTCCTTTCTCTTTCGCTCTCTCTCTCTGCCCAGCTCTAACCTTTCTCCCTTCTCCTATCTCTTCATCTGTCTCTCTCTCCTCTCTTCCGTCACTTGACACCGAGCATAAAATCACCGACCAAGATTTGCAATTTGGAAGAGCAGAAAGAAACAGGGCCGTGATCCTCTAACCTCCTTTAAAGGATTTATTGCTGGCCGATTGAGAGTGGAAGACGCATTCCAACTAATAACATGGCCGGCTTCAGAGCAGTGTGGGCTTTCCTCTGGAGGAGGATACATCTCCGATTCTGAACCTTTAGCTGGAAGGATACAGTTACGTGACCCTGAGAGTGGGACCACACTGATGATGATGTTTTTAGTTCAAGGCTCACGAAACAAAGTTGTTTTAAAAGTAAAAAAAACGACTTTTCTGTGTCTCCATTTCTCTCCTTAAGTAGCTCTTGAACTTTCTGCTTTTAGCAAAGCCTCTTGAATGTTTACTTCACCTGTTGTCCTATAGGTTTCTCCGACTAGAGAAGGCCTGAGATGCAGGAGTCCCCCTGACTTTTGTTGTAGTCCAGCTATCACCTTGTGTGACCTGTTTAAGCTTCATATTGTTGTTCATCATTGCCCACCTTATGTGGGCCACAGTTAATAAGTCATCCTTGTGTCACATGCGGGTTCATGATTTACACATTGCAGATGGTGGTTCAATGTCAAGAGTGGCTGTGATAATGGAAAATGGGCAAAAGTAAGGATCAGAAGATCGGATTGCGACAAGAGCCAAACTGTCATGGTTGGATCAGATAATCTGCAGACCAACCATAATGAAAATGAAGGAGAACTGGTGACCCAGCAACAGGTTAATTGGGTTTCCGTGGCTCATTGAGAACAAAGGCTAGCCTTCTGTGAGCTACGGCAGCACAAATTACTGAATAAGTTTATCCTGGTTATGATACATAGCAAAAATTGGAGTGTTAAACATTCCAGAGTTGATTTTCACTCCCAAACACGCCATTGTAATAAGTTCTGACTCAAATGTTGTCCAGTGCTGGAGCTAATTGTCAGAGTTTATTTTATTATTGTTAATCCAACTCTTGAGTTTTAATTAAGCACCACCCACAGGAAAAAGTATGAAAGTAAACCAATAACCCTGAGTAAGAGAGTTGCGAGGCAGACTACTAAACTAAAGGCTCTATGTAAAGTAACTAATGCTGTAACCCGTGTTCTCTGAGTGAAGATACAAACTCTCCACTGGCTAAATATCTCTTATATCCTCTGGTACAATGGGGAAAAAAAGGTATTTATGCAATAAGTAGCAGGACGGAAAGATGGTCTAAACGTCCCAGAGAATAGTCAATAGTATTCTCACGCTTTTTTTTTAAATATATTTAATCTTAATTTAATGCTGAGAAATGTGCAGGGATACATTTTGGTGGTATGAATTGATTCATACAGTCTTCTTAAAATAAGACTCAAACATTGAATTTTACACTACACACACGTGTGTGTTTTAATGTTATAGCTGATGGGTGTGGTGGTACGGCGTTAAAGCAGCTCCTTCATACTCACTCTGTTTGCAGATAATGCTCAGCTGAGGTATATCTTACCTTTAGAAGACATGGTGATGCTGCGTTTGTGTGGTTAGTTGACAAAGCTGGAGGAAGACGACACAAAGGGTCAACAAATGTCTGAACATCAGTTTCTGCTTTCATCTCATTCTTCTCCAGAGCCTCATAGATGGGCTTCTAACTAACTTTTGCATGTTTTTACTGGTGAAAAACACTAGAATTTAATCTCAAATTGATTTATGTCCCAGCCTGAGGTTGTAGTTTGTCAGTATACCTCCCTCTACTGGTCACAGGTGGTCATTTTGGAACCAAAATCCCTCTATGGGACCAGAATCCGATTTTTGGTGCGTTTTGGTTACACTAATAATCAAACTGTGTCAAATAGAGAGTCTTCCTCTTCCTATCCCATAACGATTGTTTAAATGAACATGAACTCTGTGGTATATCTATCAAATTTGAAATAAAATTTGAAATTAATTTTTTTTTTTTTTTCCGTAGCATTACTGGAATATAATCATTTTATAACTTAAATCTTCTTAAAAAAAAACCCAGTGAAGATAGAAATATTGATATTTTTGTGTGTTTGATCACAGATTACCCACACATAGTGACAAGTATAACGTTACTGACGTATTACCTGTCCACAGATCGCTCTATATATACAAATACACCGGATAGTTGTGGAGCTATTTTAAGTTTATATGTATTAAAATAACCCATGAGCACAAGAGGGTTTGAAACACTTCCATCGGGAGCTTTTTGTCGTCCATGTGAAGAGAATGAAATCAGGTTCTGTATCCGAACACAGTTTGCAGGGGAAAACATTTGCGCGGCTTTTGGCTTCTTAATTTAATTAAGTTGTCGGCTCGTCGCGACTCTCGCTTAAGTCGTTTCAGATGAGAGGCGGGTGAAAGGCTCGGAAACTCTATATGTCCCGACAAATTGCCTCCCCGCAGACCCAGAGGCAGAATGATTGCTTTGATCTACATTGAGAACTTTAAGAGGCTAATGGGGATATTGATTCTCTCCATCACACACACACACACACACACACACACACACACACACACACACACACAGGCGTCTGGTTTGATCTACATCTCCTGACCCATAATCATTGACTCACACAGATTAACAGAGTAAAAATTTCCCCGCCTGTCTCCGCGTTGTTTGGGGCGTGCCGCGGTGAATTGTAGACTTCGGTGCTTCCATTTATCATGAGTCTGGACCTTCTCAACGCTCCGCCGAGCAGAAGGGCAGACATGACAGTTACTCATTAATGTATTACAGCTCCGATATTCGTTCACCTTGAATGTTGCGCAACCGAATCAAGGTTACAGATGGCGCTCAGAGGGGAATAGTTGAGGTTAGGACCGCCTGTTAATGCAGAATTGATTGCCTTTGATTGTGACATATACTTTCCTTAAAATGCAGCAATGCATGGCTGTTTTGGGTTTTTTTTTTACATTTCTTTAACGCAGCAATAAACAACATCAAAGTACTGCTTCTCTTCTTATTACATTTTTACAAGACACGGCTATGTGATTAATATTCATTATACAGTGGAATAAACTTTCTAAACATGGATTAACTGCTCTAGAACGGTGGATTCAAGTCCTACAAGGTGCTTTTTTCGTTCCACGTTGACGGTTTATATCAGTTTTAAGGCCTCTGAGGTGCACAGGAATGTTCTGTTTTTATGAAAACCACATTTCAAGAGAAAGATTTGGCATATTTGCATTTTTAAACCAGGTGAATATAACATCAGTGATTAAAAAAAAAAAACACACAAACTTGACTTTACAACTGATTCAGAAAAGCCTATCAGGACTTACCGGAGCAGGTGAAGGCTCTGTATTACCCTCGGTCCAGGTGTGTGTGTTCTGTGTGTGAGGCTCCACCTGCATCAGGGACCAAAGGCCCGACCCACAAGTCCACCCTCCGAGATCCACCTTCCCTGACTCCCCTCTTCACACCCACAGCCATGCTCCAGGTTAGTCTCTCAGTTACTTATTTACCGGCCAAGGCTGTAAAACTTGTTCACTGATGGTAATAAAGAGAATCCGTCTGTCAGCCTTTGGAATCTCGGAAGAATTATCAGCAGATTCCAAAACCGCCATTTCCTGACACGGTGTCACTGGCACAGGTAGCAGCGTTTTAACCTTCACTAAAAAAACAATACCTGAATTGGTCCCAACCTGCTCTGCCGGTTATTTTAGGCCTCGTCAGAATTACGAGCCCAAAATGAACTTTAAATAGCCGCACAACTTAAAGAGAAACACCTGAAATTATTTATTTTTAGATGAAAAATGGCTATGACCTCATTTTATTACAGTAACGCCATGAAATAAAAACAAACAATGAATTTGGTCTGAACAATTTTGGAAAAATGCTGCATCAAATTTGATATAAATACCTTAAAGTTCATGTTTTTTTTGTTTTTTTGAGGGATAGGACATGGAGGCTTCCCATTTAGCACAACTAAGCCAAAAAGCCAAAAATTGTATTTCAACTGTAAAATACCACCTATGTCCACTAGGGGGAGCAAAACATTTTTCTCACTATGTCCCATAGTGAGAAAAATATGAACTATTATAGTAAAATATGATAAATTCAAGAGGGAACTCATCAAGTCGATTAACGCTCCGACATTTTCAGTCGCTATTTCTTACTGAAAAATGTGTTCCCCTTGACCGAACCTGTTTTTAATGTACGACCCAATGGCAGCATGCATAGGCTAAAGGGTAAGGGGCCCAAAATGGAGCCGTGGGGGACACCACATATTAAGGGGCCCAACGAGGATGAGGCTAGACAGATGGTCCGATTCAAATAGTAGGACTTTTTAAATGTTTTTTTTTTTTTAATTTTGGCATATTATAGCATTTGAGGACTTACTCAACAGAATTGTATTAACTGGTAGAAGCAAAAACAAAAGTCTGATACTTTTCTAAAAACATGCTTGAGTAAAAGAGTCGAGATTTCACTTCTTCAGGCAGTAAAGGTGAGATAATCTAATTAAAATGGACTATTTTCCAGGACCAAACATTTAGTCATCTTATGGTGAAATTTAAAGTGTCTAAGATGTTAAATTAAATTAAATAAACGTCCCAAGTAACAAAAATATGGAGAGAAATTATTTTTATTTTTGTTTTATTGTTTTGGTGAAGCTAATGTGCACCAGGTCGGGACTAACGCTTGATGAATGATGACCCCAAAAAAAAATCTTGATGATGCTCCCTCTACTGGAGGAAATATGCCATTACACGAAATCAATACACTTCTTCCTCGCACTAAGGTCTATGGGTGGGTGACCCGTGAATGTTTGCTCGTAGACTCTGGTGTTCCAGGTGGAAACGTTATCGCACAAAAGATCGCAGAGACGTCACATGTGGTCAGACTTACTTTTATTGATTTATTTATGCCAAAAGCACGACAGATTGTTACACAACAAGGCATCAAGCGTCGAAAGAACGTCAGCCTGGCCGTCCTTACAACAGGTGTACTCAGACATCGAACAGGTGAAAGCCTGACCTTTGGACGCACGTTCACGACGAGGACTCTTCTCCGGCTAGGATTTGGCTTAGAGTAGGCTACTATTAATGTAGTCTTGCGTTGAAGTTCTCTAAAAGAGACTTCATCATGCGATTAAATGAAGACAACAAACAAGGAAGAGGGGATGAGAAGAGAAGCCGCTGTAGCACATTTACAGCACTCGTGTCCGAAACGTCGGAGGAAACTAATCCCAGTTTTCCGGGTGGCTAGTTGATGCTGTTTGTGTGGAGAAGGCAGTGAGACAGCTGATGCAGGAGCTCCTGCAGATACCTGCAAACAATTCCAGCGCTCCTTCAGAGCTACGGCAGTGGAGATTGTCTTAGAGAAGGCGGATCCCGTTTACATGTAACGATACCCATGTGAGATGTGAGATGTGGACAATCTTATAGCACAGATGAAGGATGTGAGATATATATAAATATATGTATATATATATATATATATATATATATATATATATATATATATATATATAAATACATATGTAGATATATACATATATACTGATATGAGGGGCCGCCTGGGACAGTATTCAAAATCTGCTCCAACATACAATACTGAAACACCCTCACGGACATATATGAAACACTCTCACACACAGATATGAAACACCCTCACACACACATATGAAACACTCTCACACACATGTGAAACACCCTCACACACACATATGAAACACTCTCACACACATGTGAAACACTCTCACAGACATGTGAAACACCCTCACACACAGATTTGAAACACTCTCACACACATGTGAAACACTCTCACAGACATGTGAAACACCCTCACACACAGATATGAAACACTCTCACACACATGTGAAACACTGTCACACACATATGAAACACTCTCACACACATGTGAAACACTCTCACACACATGTGAAACACCCTCACACACACATGTGAAACACTCTCACAGACATGTGAAACACCCTCACACACAGATATGAAACACTCTCACACACATGTGAAACACTCTCACAGACATGTGAAACACTCTCACACACATGTGAAACACTCTCACACACATGTGAAACACCCTCACACACACATGTGAAACACTCTCACAGACATGTGAAACACTCTCACACACATATGAAACACTCTCACACACATGTGAAACACCCTCACACACACATGTGAAACACTCTCACAGACATGTGAAACACCCTCACACACAGATATGAAACACTCTCACACACATGTGAAACACTCTCACACACATATGAAACACTCTCACACACATATGAAACACTCTCACACACATATGAAACACTTTAACACACACTACTGAAACGCTCTCATATATGTGTGTTTTATATGTGTGTGAGTGTTTCATGTGTGAGAGTGTTTCATATGTGGGACATTGTTTTATATGTGTGTGTGAGTGTTTCTTATGTGTGAGAGTGTTTCATATGTGTGTGTGTTTCATATATGTGTGTGTTTCATATGTGTTTGTTTCATGTGTGCGTGTTTCATATGTGTGTGTTTCATGTGTGAGAGTGTTTCATATGTGGGACATTGTTTTATATGTGTGTGAGTGTTTCTTATGTGTGAGAGTGTTTTATATGTGTGTGAGTGTTTCATGTGTGTGAGAGTGTTTTATATGTGTGTGAGTGTTTCATGTGTGTGAGAGCGTTTCATATGTCTGTGAATGTTTCATATGTGTGTGTGTTTCATATGTGTGTGTTTCATATATGTGTGAGTGTTTTATATGTATGAGAGTGTTTCATATGTGTGTGAGTGTTTCATATGTGTGTGTGTTTCATTCGTGTGTTTCATATATGTGTGAGTGTTTTATATGTGTGTTTGTTTCATATGTGTGTGAGTGTTTCATATGTGTGTGTTTCATTCGTGTGTTTCATATATGTGTGAGTGTTTTATATGTGTGTGAGTGTTTCATGTGTGTGTTTCATTCGTGTGTTTCATATATGTGTGAGTGTTTTATATGTGTGTGAGTGTTTCATACGTGTGTTTCATATGTGTGTGAGTGTTTTATGTGTGTGAGTGTTTCATATGTGTGAGTGTTTCATACGTGTGTTTCATATGTGTGTGAGTGTTTCATATGTGTGTTTGTTTCAAATGTGTGTGAGTGTTTCATATGTGTGTGTTTCATTCGTGTGTTTCATATATGTGTGAGGGTTTTATATGTGTGTGAGTGTTTCATACGTGTGTTTCATATGTGTGTGAGTGTTTCATATGTATGAGAGTGTTTCATATGTGTGTGTTTCATTCGTGTGTTTCATATATGTGTGAGGGTTTTATATGTGTGTGAGTGTTTCATACGTGTGTTTCATATATGTGTGAGGGTTTTATATGTGTGTGAGTGTTTCATACGTGTGTTTCATATATGTGTGAGGGTTTTATATGTGTGTGAGTGTTTCATATGTGTGTTTCATATATGTGTGAGTGTTTTATATGTGTGTGAGTGTTTCATACGTGTGTTTCATATATGTGTGAGTGTTTTATATGTGTGTGGGTGTTTCATACGTGTGTTTCATATGTGTGAGAGTGTTTCATATGTGTGTGTTTCATACGTGTGTTTCATATGTGTGAGAGTGTTTCATATGTGTGTGTTTCATACGTGTGTTTCATATGTGTGAGAGTGTTTCATATGTGTGTGTGAGAGTAAACTTCGGGACATAACATAAACCCACATGTACAAACTCACATCCAGATCTAAGAAACGAAGGTTACTTGTTCTGTACGTCGTGTCGGTAAACTATCTGTACTACTGGATATATTTCATATAGAATTGAGTATTTATGCATATATCTGATATAATTTTGACCCAAAAAAAAAAAAATGCCCAAGTAACTTAACAGAATGCAGAAAGAAATATAAAACCTAAAGGCAATCATGGACTTCTAAACAAGAGACCACACAACATTAAAAACATTACAAATCCTCCGAGGGCAGAAAAGACAATCTTCAGTCAAAGGTGCTACTTTAAAACGCAGATCTACGCTGAGAGACGGTCACAGCAAACAACCAGAGCACTGACTCCACATTCACCACGAAGCACAACGGGCTAAATGTATATAGTACACCTCCGCTCATATCTTTCCTCTCTCCCGTTCATCAATCAAGAAATCCTATTTGACTCTTCTTTTTTTTTTTCCTAAGGTTAAAGCGACTTAATATCAAACGAATCCGGTGGTCATGTCTGAGGACATTCAGCTCCAGACATGCTGCCTCATTCCTCGGCGACGGTTTCTGCGTCGGCTTTGGCTGAAAGGAGTGAAGAAGAAGAGAAAGGGAGAAATAATAAACTTTATGTGGTTTCCCTCTGGTGGCGTGATATTCAAGGACAACAGAGAATCCTTGCACTGATTTTAAAACATTGAATTAATTCATGATTGAAAATCCATGTTAGACTTAATCCGACTTAATCTTTTGTTGGTACATACAGGCTGGAGTACGGTGGCCCAGATGTCTCAAATAAATGCAAAAACAACAGGATGTGTATGCCCAGCTTTGAACCAACTTCACTTCAGAATTATTCAACTTAATACTATATTCACTTTGGAATTATCCAACTCCAAACTAACTTCACTCTGGAATCAACGAACATAAAACTAACTTCATGCTGGAATTATCTAACTTCATTCTGGAATTATCCAACTCCAAACTAACTTCACTCTGGAATCAACGAACACAAAACTAACTTCAACTCTGGAATCATCCAACTTAAAACTAACTTCACTCTGGAATCAACCAACTTAAAACTGACTTCAACTCCGGAATCATCCAACTTAAAACTAACTTCACTCTGGAATTATCCAACTTAAAACTAACTTCACTGCGGAATTATTCAGCTTAAAACTAACTTCCCTCTGGAATCAACCAACTTAAAACTAACTTCACGCTGGAATCAACCAACTTAAAATTAACTTCACTGTGGAATAATCAAACTTCGGAGACTGAGTTTAAACATGTCTTACCTTTGGGGACCATCAGGTTCTCCTCCTGTTTCTCCTCATCACCAGGGGCCCTGAGGAGAACATCCAGTTGTTGTCATAACCAAATCATGTAATATTCAAAAAAACAAACAATGGTTAATCAGAATTTTGTATGTAATTGTATTTACCTGGGCTTCTGGTTGAGGTTGCAGCGACATCGCCGACCTAGAAACAAAACAAAGTCTTAGCTGTGAAGGTCAGGGGAAGAATGAGTTACACTGAGTTACACTCAGAGACGAGCCCCCCCCCCTCATTTCTTTCTGCTCCAATCAGTGATTGACACCTACAAACACCAGATATATGCAGATATGTGGAGGGAAAGGCATACTGGTGATCACACTGGTGAACATACTGGTGATCATACTGGTGATCACACTGGTGATTATACTGGTGAACATACTGTAGTGGTGAACACAGTGATGGGGTACAGAACAGCACTAAGCCATGGAAGATACAGATAGCATAACGACAAAGTCTTTACAGCACTGACAGACGCTCTTGAGCAGGAGAGAGCTTCAGACTCCAACACTAGTCTCTAGTGCAACAACATCCATCCAGTGCATCAAGGATGTATGGATGAAACCAGGAAGTGTCTCTCTCTGTAACATTTATAAATTATAAAGTAAACACTTTGTGAGGCAATTAATTGCTCCGATTATTACTACTTCCTCGTACGTGTCACACTTTACCTAATGTTTCTTCACTGATATGAAACACAAATTTGGGGCATGTCTATGATTCTTCTAGCAGCTGCGTCGCTATTAAGTTGGTTGTTCAGTTTATTTTCGTTGGTTGGCAGCTTGCCTTTGTTTACTGTTGTTGTGAAGTTAAAGTTTGAGATGGAGGAGTTTGTGCAGAATCATGGCCTCCGTAGATTGAATAGGTGCTCAGATGCTGATTTGTTGTTGATTGCAAGTTTGTGTTTATGTCTCTGTGCCTTTTAATGCGAGTCAGGCAGAGATGAAGAGCTGTTTGATTGAGAAGTTGGTGGAGAAAGCGTTATTAGGCCAGGAGTGCCGCAAGCAGAGCGAGGCTCAAGGCTCAAAGGAGGAGGGAGGAGGGAGGAGGGAGGAGGTGATGCCTTTAGGAGACGTAAACAATCATCTTAATTTGAACTATGTAGATCATTTGGAGATGCATTTCTTCTAAGAGATGATAATATACAAGTGAAGTTTTTAAAAAAATTATTATTATGATTATTATCATTATTATAATTATTATTAAGATTTTATTATTATAATTATTATTATTAACATTATTATTATTATTATTATTATTATTATTATCACAATTATTATTATTATTATTATCATTATTATTATTATTATTATCACAATTATTATTATTATTATTATCATTATTATTATTATTATTATTATCATTATTATTATTATTATTATCATTATTATTATTATTATTATTAATACAATAATTGTTATTATTATCACTATTATTATTATCATCGTCATTATTATTATTATTATTAATACAATTATTATTATTATTATTATTATTAATATTATTATTATTATTATCATTACTATTATTATAATTATTAATACTATTATTATTATTAATATTATTATTAATATTATTATTATTATGTGGTGGGACCCTGGTGAAAGTAACCACTGGTTAGATGCATCATATGTTGGAGGCATGTAGTAATATATTGTGGAAATACAATAATTATTCATTAATATATTCATTTATTTTTGTTTACTTTTTATTTTATGTTCCATACATTATTTAATTCATCAATCTATTTTTATTTTTTATTTTTTTCAAATATGCTGTATGGTAATGATTTTTAAAAATTCTACAATAATACTTTATTTTAATAGTCACATCACTTTTCTCCTTCATTTAGTACAGTATCCAGAAAAACATATATATAAAGAAGTAAAAAGATATAAGATATATTTTTTTATAAGATATAAAAAAAAGACGAAGAAAGTTTTTCTCTTTTCACCTTTCACTTTAGTTTTGTCTGATATCCTTGGCGACAGTAAAAGCTCTAAATATAAATGATTCTTTTTAATGTGATTCAGCACAAACACAAACACAGAATACATCTGGAGGCACTTACTGAGGATGAGCAGGATGCCTAGTGTGAAGAGCACCACGGCGAACGCCAACCCGCCGATCCGCAGGCTTTCATAGTCTTCACAGGAAGACGGAGAAAGACTTGGAATCAGACTTTCATGAGTGTACGCGTTATTTTAACCGACTTTGTTCATTGTTGGTAGGAAAGCACATTATTTTTCCAAACTTACCGTAAACAAATGGGTTTTCCTCTTCCTCTTTGACACCTGTATGAAAAATGGAAGAAACAACACATTCAGAATAAAGGTTGAAATAATGCTTTATAATTTCTCAAACATTAATCAAACGTTAAACTCTACTCTGTAAAATTTTACCTCTTTTTATGTTGAAAATATATGTTTTCAAATAAAAATTACTTAGCTTAATTAGCATATATTCATATATTTTGAGCTCATAGCATATATATCTCTATTAATACATGTGCCATATGAACCTGTTTATGATATGACCCGATATGACCTTTACTGAAGAGTAAGGGGCCAAGGACGGAGCCCTGAGGCATACCCGATAAAAGAAACAAAAATATGCAACAAAAATAATTCAATTTTTTTTTCTTTTTCATTCTCAGGGCATTAAAGGGTTAATGCCACATTTGCCTAATTCTGAATTATTCTGTTCTTTCACGGCTTATTATTATTATTATTATTATAATATTTGAATATTTTCATCTACCTAGCAACGCAGTTTTATTCACTCAATATTAAATTGTCTCTATAAAAAAGATATGTCTAATCTGAAAGCTGAAGGCTCTGGTCCTATTTGTATATATTGAATCCAAACGTCTGACACCTGTTCTCAGAAGTGGGTGGAGCCGTGATTTGTCATCTGACCTGGAAACCAATCTAAGTGGCGTTCAGCCTGAGATGTGAACTCCTACTGGAGATTACATCAAGGGTACTCACCCTCCACACTGGGGTCTGACACAGCTGAGAGGAGGCCAGGAGGAGGGAGGGGTGGGGAGCGTTTTGGAGTCAGAGGGTAAGAGAAAGAAAAAGGAGAATGTGGAGAACAGGAAATGAGATGTGAGAGCATGAAGGGAAGATCACAGCACAGAACGACCGAGCTGCAAGTGTCACAAAAAAAAAAAAAAAAAACCTTTGCGGCACGACATCACGATATGGAGAGAGTGTGAGCGTGTGTTTATGTGTCTTATGTTTAATTATACGCTATGAAAACAACCTCACACGCAGTCGGACGCCAGCCAGCCCACATACGAAGACCTGAAGCGGTAATTGATGTTTTGCTCTGAGCCCAGGCCCAACGGGTGTCTCGTCATGTGACATCACTGCTCTGACGCCCTGACGCCGCATCCCTATGGACAATTAGTGTGTGCGTGTGTGTGTGGGTGTGCATGTGTGTGTGTGCGTGTGTTCTCCATGACAAGTGGGGGCACTTACCGGCAACACACACCAAGAGCGAAGAGAGGAAGAGAAAAATGGTTTCCATGGCAACTGTTGAAATACACTAATAATCCAAAGGGAGGGTGAGAGAGAAGAAAAAGAAAGAGGGGGGAAAAGAAAGGAGGTGAGTGATAGTCAGAAATACATACATGCCGCTGCATCTTGGGATTTGAACAAAGCTCAAACACACAATACAAGAGCACACACACACACACGGTAGGCGGTGTGTGTGTGTAGGGATCCCGTTACACAAACCTCTGGAACTGACAGGTGTAAAAAGCCTAAGGTGGGTTTTTATCTCTCATAATGATCCGTGGTCACATGTTCTCCTCTCCCGGCAGAGATTACTCCTTCCTCCCTGTGGACTTCACCCAACCTTGGCCTATTTTCACAAAATGTGTTTGTTATTTCTGCGTTGGTTCCTCCAGACCGAAATATTCACCTCCCCTGAAATATCCGACAGATCCTTCACGTAAACGCCGTCACTCAAAAACTGTTTCATGGATCGTTTTCAAATGTTATACTGACATAGACGTTAATGCAAGGAAGAACTGGATTGAATTTCGGAAATGTCAATTGCTTATTTTTGCCACTAGAGGGAGCTTTTTCTCCAAAATTCATCAGGCTATAATTTATTAACCGTCTAGTCTAAATTGGGATCATATTTAAGTCAAATGTTTCATATTTAACTCAAATGTTTCATATTTTACTCAAATGTTTCATATTTTACTCAAATGTTTCATATTTAACTCAAATGTTTCAGATTTAACTCACATGTTTCAGATTTTACTCAAATGTTTTATATTTAATTCAGAAGTTTAATATTTTACTCAAATGTTTTATATTTAACTCAAATGTTTCATATTTAACTCAAACGTTTTAGATTTAACTTAAATGTTTTCAGTTAGGTTGAGTCAATACAGACTTTTTTGAGATTATTAATGAGTCACATTTCATTTGAGGAGTTTAATCAAGGGGATTTCTTGTGCGATGCAGGGGATTGGGGGCTTCTCTGGGATTTACCCCCTGCTGCCCGGGTTTATTCACACTTTCAATGCAAATAAATAATAATAATAATTATAATAGATTTAATTTATAACGCACTTTACATTTGGATCAAATCTCAAAGTGCTAAAATAAATGTGAATATGGACCAGTACGAACCCTGGACTCTAGTTTTATTGATTTTATCTCTTTTATTGATTTCACTGTTTATTTTAAATCTATTTTCGGTGTTTTTTATCCCTTCTGTTAGGGTTTATTGTTTTAAATGTCTAATTCTTTGTTTTTTATTATCTGTATTTTCAGCATGGTTTTATAAGTCTACTCTATGATTTAGTTTATTATTATTATTTTAAAGCACCTTGTAACAGTGTTTTCAAATGTGCTACATAAATAATAATAATATTATTATGTTTTTTTTAAAAAGCCAATTATTATTACGTCCCACATTATTATTAGAATTATTATTATTATTATTATTATTATTATTATTATTATGATCATTATTCCTGATATTAATAGTAATAATATTTTTTTACAGACAAATATTATTATGTCCCATATTATCATTAGTATTATTATTAGTATAAGTATTATTATTAGTAGAAGTAGTATTATTAGTATTATTATTATTATTATTATTATTATTATCATTATTCCTGATATTAATAGTAATAATATTTTTTTTAAAGACAAATATGTTTATGTCCCATATAATTATTATTATTTTTGTTATTATTTGTATTGTTATTATTATTGTTTTTATCCTCATAATTATTAATGGTAATAATAATAGTAATAATAACATGGCAGCTGGTGGTCCACCTCTCTGCTCACGTTCACTTTCCATCCATTCCACTAACTGAGTCTGTGATTGGCTGGATCCATTCATGTCCGTCTCTCCTCCCCTGCATCCTGAGACGCACTTAAAGGAACGGTCCATTACCGTCGCCCTGAGGGTCTGACTGCATCCCTCCCCTCATTCCGACCGTAACCGTGTGTCGGGGGGCTGTATATCTGCTGTGGGGGCTTTCTCTCAGATCTGAAGATCCTCCCGTGAGGAAGGACGTTTATGACATAAGGAGACATAAGAGGACAACGGAGGAAAAGTAGCGTCCACTTACACTAATGGCATGTATTTCCTCCCCATGTTACCTCGCTCCCCCGCAGCCCTGAACAGGACCATGAGGGAAGGTGGTCCTGCTGCTAGTCCTGCTTTTCCCACCTTACAACATCCCTTATTTGAGACAAAGTTTGTTTACATGAAAGGTTGTTTGTGTGAAATAATTGGGCCTCTGCTGTCGTTCCTGACCGTAAGACTGTATCCATGAAAAGCCCCCGATTCCCTGCGTTGCACCAGCGAACACCATTATTGAACTCTTCAACTAAATGTGAAGTGACGTCTGAAAAATTGTGTTTTTCATAACAAACCCTGTGATATTTGGGATATTTTTATATAAATATATATATATATATATATATATATTTTGGATTTTTTTTTTTTTATAACCCAAAAACTGTTTTTCAGACATGACTTCCAAACTGTTGTTTGAATTTGGTGCATCCGAATCGACTTGAGGAGATTTATCTTATATATATATATTTTGTTGAATTTGGTGCATTAAAAGAATAAATAAATAAAAAATGTCACCACAATCTAAAAAAAACTGAGGCGGAGGCTACCAGACTGAGAAAATTATTATGATTTCCTTTAACTCTCTTTTTCCGCTTTCCCACATCTAACCTTCCTCCTCCTCCTCCTCCTCCTCTGTTAGTCATCACATGCCGCCCAACTTTTCTAAAAGTCTCTTCATGTCTAAGTCTAAATGTGACAAATGGGAAAGACATCAACACCGATTCTACCAAAGTAAAAAAGAAAAGCCTTCAAACAATCATTTTAAAATAACAAGAGGAGCTAGAATATCCTTGATTATCTTGATGTTTTTGAAGTAGGACAGATGGACTAGCATACGCGTCTTAACAGAGCTGGAGGTGTTCAGATGTTCTTCAGGAGAGACGAGGACGTCAGATTTGATTTTGATTTTGAGGTGGAGGTGTAGCTGGTAGAAGATGGAGGTGTAGCTGGTAGAGGGAGGTGTAGCTGGTGGATGGAGGTGTAGCTCAAAGAAGATGGAGGTGTAGCTGGATGTTTAGTTGGTAGTATTCCTTTGGGAGTGGAGCTGGTGACTCAGTGAGCTGAACAGAGACGCTGAAGTGGAATGTGCAGGACAAGACTGGCTACGGAGTATCTGAGAGATGCTCAGAGAGTTTGTTGGAGTTGTCAGTGGATTTAGAGGCTGGCAATAACTCTGAAAAATCTGCATGAACCTTTGGTAAACCTTTGGTTCTGTTGTGACTCGGCAGTTATTAGACTCTATGTGTAAGAAAATAGAAAATAAAACAGTAGAAAATAAAGTCTGCAAATCGAATTATACTAAATTCAGTTGTTCTGCAGCAGCCTCTTCGTCACGATTCAGGATCTTCTTCATCTGTGTACATCTGAGGAGCCACGTTACGATCCGGTGCCAGCCCCCTGTCGGTCTGGAGGGGGAGCCCTCTCACACATCTGAGGAGAACACTTGTAACCGGGACGTTTCTGAAATAATGTAAGGGGCAAGAATGAAGTGTAGAGGAGGAAGGGGAAACGATGAAGACGTTATCTGGTGTAACAATCAGGTGAAGGACATCCTCTGCTGAGGAGAGCAGACGAGGGGAAGGTTTGGTTGTGGTTAGGATCCCGTTATAAAACTCCACCTACGCTGTCGTCCCCGACAACAAGGGTGTATTCCTGAGAAGAAGGCCCCAATCCCCTGCGTGGAACATTCAATCCCCCAGTGAGTGAAAAATGAACATTAGAATAAATATAATACATATGAGACAGATTTCATAAAATTGTTGAAGATCATCAATTAATATCAGCTGCCCCAATTCAGGTAGCTTCCTCCATCCCATCATCGTCCCAACTACATGTTTATAGGCCACCACCACCAGCTGCTGTCTCGAAATATGACTCTCCCAGCGCTCATGGTTCACGCGTCCTCCACCTCCCCATCTCCACCTAGTCCTCAAAGATCTATCAGCTTCATCTTTCATCAGCCTCAGCAGAGTCATTAGCCACCACCACCACCAGAATCCAGACTCCAGAGGGGGGATGCTCCAGAAAGGAACCACATTGCTCAACAGGACACTTGATGCAGCGGTAGATGATGACATCATTTTGTCACTTGAAGGCCACAGTAGATTCTGGATAAGGGAGGGCTGAGCTGATTGTGAGACTACGAAGTTGCAATCTCAAACGTCACCACTAGATGGAACCGAATTGTCCACACTGCACCTTTAAGTAAATCCAATAAAATGTATTTTTGAGTGCAGTGTGCATTTATCTCCATGGTAACTGCCTCCAAATAACGGGTTGAGATGGCACATCACATCACAAGGACAAATGGAGAAAAAAGCAGAGGGCGTGGCAGGGCTTCTCTGGAGTCATAATTAGTCAGCAGGAATTCAAGACCCGGTGGTATAAACACGTCAACCATCAGTGACGGGGATTAGATATTCAGCGCCCAGATTAAGTCCACGTTGAGGTGAGAGGATTCCATCAGGACGAAGATCGACTCACGATGATCAGAATAATGATGAGGATGATGATGACGATGAGGATGATGATAAACAATGGCGCGTCTGGTGTGTGTGTGTGACGTCTGCGCCTGATTCAACCTGTGGATGATCCGACGGAGCGAGAAGCGCTGGCAATGACATCATCCACGACATGATTTTTTCCACTCATCTGACCGTCACGTCAAAAACAAAAATAAATGAATCCATCACACAACCTGGTCTTTTGTATCAGCAGGTTGGGGGTGATTATTTGCAGACACACCCTCATCCCGCATCCAGCTTTGCCGGTAAACAACGCGCAATGTTAGCGGCATACCTGCAAGTTGATGAGCAAATTATGCAGATCGCAAAACACGTGTGGGCGTCAAATAAACTCCATTTTCACGATGTTTCTCCAAATCCTATCAGTTGCACGATTTTTTTTTTCTCCCGCTGGCGTGAAGCTCATTATCGGGGGTAATAATCCACGTCAGAGCGACCCTGACCCCTTATTTTATTTCTTTATTTTTCTTTGCAGAGGAAAATAAGAAGAGCATCACCCAGGAGAGGAAAGATGAACTTACCTCTTGCTGCTCCAGCTGGAATCCACCCCAAAAAAAAAAATCAATCAGGTCGTCTCACAAGGCTTTAGGAACAAGTGATCTCATCTGTCAATATGTGCAAACCGACATCAGCTTGTCCTGGGAAATAAGATGTAACGGATAGACTCCTAGAGTGACTGCTTACTCGGTGTGTAAAAGCCTCCCTCTCTCTCTCTCTCTCTATCTCTATCTCTCTCTCTCTCTCTCTCTCTCTCTCTCTCTCTCTCTCCTACAGCCACCGCCAACACAATACCAGCATCACGTGATGGATTAACTCCAAAAGACTGATTTTTTTTTGTTTTTTTTGTGTTTTTCCTTGATCTTTATTTCGTAATTTATCGACAAATACAAATCTGCACAAAAATATGATACACAAAAAAACGTACATTGGAACACAAGGCAAGCACACATTTCTGAACCATTTCCCAGTGTGAGAATTAATGCCGGCTCAAACCGGGAGTCAAAGGTCACGCTGCTTTTTCTCTTTTCACAAAGTGAATACATAACGCCAAGGAGGAGATGTTAAAGCTCGTATTTCTTCATATATATATATATACTTTTTCCCTGTCTGTTAGCAGGATTGCTCAAAAATCCACGAAAGACAGAGTTTGGAGAGATCCACTATGACCCAATGAGAAATCAGTTCGGTAGAATTATTGTGGTGATCTGAAGTTTTTTAAACCACTACTATATCCCCGAAAAGTCAGGATCTTATAGATTCGTCATCGCTGCTGATGCGATTGGTCAATTGGTTAAATGCTTTTATTCATTCATTCATCCGTTAACGCTTATCCCTTTTCAGGGTCACAGGGGCCGGAGCCTATCCCAGCTGACATTGAGCGAGGGGCGGGGTCGACCAGCACGAGTCGCCAGCCTATCACAGGGCCGTCACATGGTGACAGTCAACCATTCACTTTTACCAATCTAGATGTTTGTGCGAGAAAGAACTGGAATGATTTGGGGAAAGGTCGGTTGGATGTTTCCAACACTTGGGAGCGTTTTACCGCAGAAGTTTTCATGTCATATTTCATCATTTCTCAACTGTTAATCCGATTTAGTTCAAATTTGGTGTATACGGATCATCTCAAGTACATCTACAGTATCTTGCAAATATCATATTTAAATCCAATACTTCTTATTTTACTCACTAGGTGGAGCTTTTCTACGAAAAACACTGTTTTTCGGAAGTGGATTCTCAACCGATTCGGAAGTGCGATTCAGCCCAAATCTGTTGCGTAACAAATCATCTCAAGTCGATCCTTCATGTAAATATCATATTTTCCACCACTAGTTCATATTTTACTCACTAGGGGGAGCTGTTTTGGGAGAAAAAGACAATTTCGGGGGGAAATAAATACACATTTAATTCAAAAGGTTCAATTTCGATTGCTTGTACAAGGCAGGGGATTGGGGGGGTTTTCAGGGACAAACCCTCGTTGTATCCTCTGAGATGACAGCGTGGATCTAGTTGCTTTTGATGCGATGAAAGTGCTTTTGTGGTTTTAATACGGTCAACAAGAGTCAATGTTAAAACAAAACCCTGAGATGTGTCCCTGAGGACAAAAAAACACACCTCCAGACTCGTAGGTCCCTTCTAAAGACTTTTACCTGCTGGGTCACAGTAGAGCGGACACATACGAGAAGGGCCAGCCGTCTTTAAAGCTCATTCTTATCAGATAGGTAAACACAGGTATGACTGAAACACCGGGAAAGGTGAGAATAAGATCAAGTTTGCGAGACTGGGGTCAGTGCATCGATTCGTGCGTACAAACCATCAAATAATACACGACAGAAATGCTGCATGACTGAGGATTAATGGAGATTATCATGCAGAACACTGAGACAGAAATCATCTGATGAAGTTTGAAGTTTGCCTTATGCCTGGTTCAGACGACAACCTTTAACCCGATCCGGTCGGGGCTGGAAAATTCCTTCCTATCGGGCCTGAATGTGGAGGTCAGGTCTTGAATTATGATACAATCCATGATTGGATGAACAGGGAAGCTTAAGTGCTTACTTACTTTAATGTCCTCACAAAGGAGAATGAAAAAAGTATTTCTTTCCATAAGTTGGGTTTTTTTTTTTTCCTGTGGTGTCCCCCAGGGCTCAATCCTTGGCCTCCTAACTCTTTAACATCTACACGCTGACCCGGGTCGTATTATGAACAGGTTGAGTCAAAAGATTCACATTTTTTTCAGGGAATAGAGATTGAAAAATGTGGTCAACCAAATATCTGAGAAGGACATTAAAGACCTTTTGACCATTTTCAAACTCTGCATCAAGATTCGGGCTTCTGGCCGTATCTGGGTCGGTTTATATTAAACCACATGCAGGGTCAAATGTATAATTTTACGGGATTCTGAAGACATCCAATCGTATAACATCAGTTCCTTTGAACCCGTGTTGAGGCTGTGGGTGACTAGATCAAACTCTGAACCAGGCATTAGTTAAACTCCTCAGGAAGCAGCACTCAACCCTTCATCTATCCGTCCTCCTGCCTGCAGAATCTCTTCCCATCCGTTACGATCGTGGATTTAAAAACCCTTCTCTCCGAGACGGACGTGGCAGCGCAGGTTCACCGGGGGAAGCGGGCGATCACGGACCGTTCAGCTGCGGGAGGCAGAGGAAGACTTCAGATGGTAAAAAGACACGTGTTGATTTTTTAGCTCGGGTTTAACTAATCTTACCTGCATAGTTCTGTAGATCCAGGTCAGCATACTGCTGACTTTGGCGTAAACCCCGGGTTTGTTTCTCTCACCACAGCCGATCCCCCAGCTGGTGATGCCCACCACGGACCAACGGCCATTTTCCTGACACACCAACGGTCCACCGCTGTCCCCCTAGAGACATTCAGTCAGTCACACAACTGTTGGAACCAACTTTTGTGGGTTTAACGACAACGTATAAGTGAGTTACACTGGAAATCATTTATAAAGAGAGACTTTTGCGAGACAGGTAAGCAGGAAAAAATGATTGTCAGGGCCATTTTTTTATTTTTTTATTTCTAGTATAAAGTCGTAATGTTATGATAATACATTCATAATTTTACACGAATAAAGTCGTAATATTATTTTTGGCTTGTGAATAAAGCTCTAATTCTACTAGAATATAGTTTTCATTTTACTAAAGTAAAGTCGCAATAGTATGTGAATAAAGCTGTATTTTTTATGAGAATGAAGTTGTACTTTTACAAAGACTTATGTTGTAATTCAACAAGAATAAAGTCTTAAGTCGTAATCTTAAAAGAATTTAAGTGGTAAATTCTCCTGGGAATAAATTTGTAATTTTTAATAGAATTAAGTCGTAATTTTCACGAGAATACATTCATAAAATTGTATGAAGTCATAGTTTGATTAGAATAAAGTTGTAATTTTATTTGACCTGTGAATAAAGCTCTAATTCTACTAGAATATAATCTTAATTTTACTACAATGAAGTTGCAATGGTACGTGAATAAAGCTGTATTTTTTCGCCAGAAATAAAAGATGAAAGATGAAATATCTTACGAGAAGAAATTCCTAATTTTATGAGGATATTACAACAAAGTTCTAATAGTACGTGGATAAATGTTTAATTTTATTGCAATAAAGGTTTAATTTTCTTATGAGAAAAAGTTCCGAATCTCACGAGAATAAAGTTGGAACTTTTTATGAGAACAAACCGGATCTTTTTACAAGAATAAAGTCGTAATTTTACAAGAATAAAGTCGTAATTTTACAAGAATAAAGCCGTAATTTTACAAGAATAAAGTTGTAAATTTACGGGAGAAGGGTCATAGTTTTACTAGAATTATATTTTTATAAAATGTGAATGAAGACATCATTTCAATTGATTGAATTCATAACAGGACGGGAATAAAGTCGTAATTTTACAAGAATAAAGTCGTAATTTTACGGGAGAAGGGTCATAGTTTTACTAGAATTAATTTGTTATAAAATGTGAATAAAGACATAATTTCAATAGATTGAAGTCATAACAGGACGGGAATAAAGCCGTAGTTTTCTGAGAATAAAGTCGTAGTTTTCTGAGAATAAAGTCGTAGTTTTCTGAGAATACAGTCGTAGTTTTCTGAGAATAAAGTCGTAGTTTTCTGAGAATACAGTCGTAGTTTTCTGAGAATAAAGTCGTAGTTTTCTGAGAATAAAGTAGTAGTTATCTGAGAATAAAGTCGTAGTTTTCTGAGAATAAAGTCGTAGTTTTCTGAGAATAAAGTCGTACCTTTCTGAGAATAAAGTCGTACCTTTCTGAGAATAAAGTT
>VRLP01003399.1:0-64910 GCA_009660295.1 Lophius piscatorius
CAGATGTGTTTGATGTGGGATTCAAAAGTGAGTTGAGGGTCAAATCTTACACCGAGATTGGTGACTGATGAAGAGAGGGGAATGTCGTGACCAGAGAAGGTAATACTGGTTATGGAGGAAGACTGGGTTTGATGTGGGGTGCCAATTAAAATACGGTTTTACCTGATGGGCCCAGTAGTCCAATTTTCAATTTCATTTTCTGTTAGGTTTAGTTGGTTATTTCATGGTTAGCATAGCGGGTAAGAATCCATCAGATGGTGTTTTATAGGCTGGTTCCATCGCTCCTCTTTAGTTTATGTTGACTGGCCCATCAGGCTTTTTTCGTTATACAAGTTAATTTGGGTTGTATAATATTAAAAAAGTCTTTGTTTTTTTTGGCAAACACAATTCTGTTTTGGACAGAGGTTAAACATTTTGCCAAAAGTGATCAAAAAGCATCTAATATCTAAAAAATGCTAATATATGCTGTATTGTTACATAACCAACATCTAATGGCCTCCATAAACACCAGCTCAGACTGTCTTTATTCCTCCTCTGCATCACCTTGCCTCAGCTCCAGCACTGTAAAGTTTCTTGTGTGCCATGGCAGATCCAAAGGGCTGCTGGAAGCCAGGGGCTCCGTCTGCCTGCTGGATCCATTACATCCATAAAGTGATAGGAGGTCTGAGTGTATTTGGTTTGGCGCTCCCTCATTTTCTTCCTGCCATGTTCACTGAGCCAATGTGTCAGTTTATCATGGGCTGGCAACACACTCCCACCCTCCAGTGTCCATGATGTGACACATTATATGAGCAGTCCTGTGCAGAAGAGGTGATTCATGACTTTCCTCCACTCAGCATCTTTTGAGGGCAAGATTTTTAAACGTGATCAGTGATCAATGTGGAAATACAAGCTTCCTCAAAGAATATTTTGAAGTGAGGCTCAAATGGATTCTTGACGTTGGAGTTCGTAGTCCGTGTCCAAGCTATATATCATCGCATTTCCCAGACAACTCATTTAACATTCTGCTCTCTGGTGACAGTTCAGATTACTGACCGCTCATCCTGCCTCTCATTGCAAGAACCAAGGAGACAGAATATTTAATTTCCTCCAGTTTTTCCTGCTATCCAATCAATATAGAGCATCAGCTGCCAAAAACAATGATACCCACAAAACAATGTTTCGGCAAATGAATCAGATGATCATCAACTCCTTTCTCACTCCTGGGATGGATGAAGCAAATAATTAAGTGAAGTAAACAGGATTGTTTATTTCTTAAGAGTACATTTTCCACATAAATGTATGTTTACATACTCTCTTGCCATTTTCCTTTATCAAATGTTTTTTTTTTTTTATCTTACCTAAACTACCCTGCAATGTCTCTCCAGGTACCTCCTGCTGGCCACAAAAGTCCAATCTGTTTAAGGAACCACAGACATACAAACACAATGTTTCCTCCCCCTCATTACTGAGATGCCCTTCAGAAATCACTGCCTGAAAAGAACGTTGCTGGAAAATAGAGCACCGCTGTCATTGAAAGTAGCTTGATCAAAAAAAGGTTTGTGCAGACTTTTTCTGTACCCCATTTATCTTTTGTATAGCAACAGATAATACTCTATGAAATTGCTAAAATAAATTGGTGTGCAGAGGATAAAAAAAAAATTGCATGATTTAAGATTTCTAACTTTGTTTCAAAAGTAGCATTGGAAAAGTGCCAAAATGTTGTATTTTATTTTCTCTCATAAGTATTCTGGAAATGTTTGTTTTGGCATTACTTTATGGCTATTCATGACCAAACAAAGAAGGCTGGCCTTATTTATATTTTACTTGATGAGATTGATGAATAATAAGTTCCCTATTTCTGGCTAATTTGGAGTCATGGTGTCTTGAAAGGCAATGTCAGCTGTGAATGACACCATAATAAAAACTTTTTTCATTCAGTCATCGTGTGTTTTTGGTGAGTTATGAGCCTCCACTAAAAGGAACATATATCAGGATAATTATGATTGTATCCAAACAGTGTCGGTTATTATTAGTGAATGTTTATGCAACAACTTCGGGTAATAGATCTTTATTTTTTCATTATTCTTCTTTCTGTTTGTACATGGTGATAGATGTGCAATCCTTATAATATATATATGATGTATATCACAATGTGTTAAACATAGAGTAAATGCCCAGTAATGCTCTGCTATAACAAATACATATGAGATGCAGTTTTCACCCTCTCATCCTGCGATGTCAGCGTTGCACCACTTGAGGGTGCAAGAAAAATAATCAGGGCGTCACATGATCCATCTCCCTGTCAGATAATTGCATTTCATATAGGACAGTGGGCTGGCAACTCTGCTCTCTCTCACTCTCTCTCACTCTCTTTCTCTCTTTGAGGCTAACAACCTCTCTGTCTGAAGACTTGCGTTATCTGTTCGCCATGTCGGAAACACTAATTCTAGACTGCTTAATGTGGCACAGGCTTCTAACAAGCAGTTAAAGTAGAGTTTCCACAAAATGCTGGACCTTCAGAACACTGGTGTTTGTCCAAAGGCTCTCTGGAATCGAGCAGTTTGCCGCCTGGTTGCACCACTGCATCAAATGTCGTGGAAGGCAAGGACAAATTAATTTAATACCAACACATCAAACGGGTGAGCAATATTTTTCTGGGAGCAGGGAATTGGCCAGTGGGGAAGCGGTGCTTATTGCACATTGATTTTGGGCATTAGGGATTAAATTGAGCATGCCTGCAACACACACACACACACGCGCGCGCGCGCGCGCGCACACACGCATATGCTTTCCCACCATCTTTGCAGGAATTGTTTGCTGACAGATGACCTTTAGAGTGTTGCTTCAGGTTTTTTACCTCCTAAGAGAAAACAAGTCTGATGATCAGTGGCACCAAAGATTATAATTATGTAATTGCATGTCACACTACTTGAAAAATGGGGGGAAAAACCTTCCTTTGTGGTCGGACTGTTTCATTATTAATGCAAAGTGCAACTGTTGAGCAAACTTAACACCGAAAGACCTTTATCTTTTATTTTCCTAATAGTGGCAACAAAAAAAAACAGCTGCTGTATTAATACACTATTTATCTCCTGTTCAGGGGAAGATATCAGGTTAGTTACCTAATCCTACATCACAAGAGGTATAAATGACGGCACCAAATAGTAAGTGACACCTCACTGGGTTCATATTTTAAGTATTTTGATTAATAAGAATACTGTTCAACATTTGGTTTAACTAATGAACTGTTAAAAACCTTTTGAATCTGGTTATGATATGGATGCAAGCCAACTTTCTCAAACTAAAATGTGATAAATCCGATATGATAATCATCTATACGATTCCCTCATCAAAACAGCATCTCACTCATCATTGAAAACTCCACCCTTACTCCTTCCCCTCATGTCCGACTACTGCAATAGCATCCATAAGGGCACCACAACATCCATAAACCTAAATAAACTCTATTAAATCCAGAACTCTGCTGCACACCTCTTCACCCTCACTTACTCCTGTGACCATTTTACCCCTGTACTCCCGGAGCTCTACTGGCTCTCCTTGCCACAACGTATCCAGTTCAAACTCTGTCTCCTCACCCGTTAAGCCCTCCATGACCAGGTAACCTCCTAACTCAAGGACCTCCCCCACCATCATGCTCCTTCACAGTGCCAGGTGGAGCAGTTAGCAGCTCACTACACTCTAAGCTGCTAACTGAGCACTGCCCCGCCTGCATGTTACCACTCAGTCAAATTTAAAGCTTATAATGAAAGTCTCTGAATTTGACTGTGTGGTCAGAAGTTTACATGTAATTTGAAGCATCTCCCATTACTGAATTTTCTTTAGTTTATCTTACAGTTCACACTGACAGCTATATTCCTAGATGTGAATATGTCTTTCTGACTAATATGTGAGGCCCTGTACAGGCAATCAGTTGAGTATGTATGTTAGTATTTTTTTTTGCATTTTGCATAATGGAGCTTCTACCCAACAGTAAACCTTAGCAGTAGAATATTTTCTATATAGAAATAATGACTTCTGTATAGTTTATTAGTTATGCACCACATGCTGCGTAGTATGTACTATATGTAATATATGTAATATATTTGCAGTCATCTGCATTTTAATTCATAATATATGTCTTATTACACATATTATAGCTTTACTCAAACCCGTCTGCATGGCTGATAAAATTATGTTTATAGTTTAAACTCATTAAAACACTACACCTTGGAATGCTGCTGTGAACAAATTATTGGTGTCCAGGTAGACTAGGAGAGTGATTATGTTACAGCTATAGGTTTGACCTGAGTTTCCAAGACACCTTAGAAACCACAATGATTTCAGGTGTTACACTATTGCACACACCCCACACTAAAAAAAATAAGTTGACAAAAGTGGACCATAAGCCATAAGACATGTGAAACGACAGGTACCCTTAGAGTGTTTGCAGCTCTCAGATAGTTTCCCAGTGATAGGAGGTGAAGCGGGGTCCTCAGTAAATCCCTGCTGGAGTGCCACAGACAGGAGATTAGTGTGTCTGACATGAAGTGCTGCTTCTGCAGGTCTGTTTCTCAATTTATCACAAAGAAGTGTCCTTGAAAAGAAAGATTTGTCTCTCAGAACCAAAAGAAGAAAAAAAATCTTGTTCTTCTTGAATATTGTTTACTTGGTTTACTTGTTATTGTTTCCATGCATGACCATTGTTTCCATGAAGTCCAGCCTATTCATATTTCTATGGTGTTGTTGATGATGACTGACATCACTGTAATAAATTAAAGAGAGGGCTTTCTCGTTACTACAAATATTAGGTTTGGTTATTAATGGTAATTAAATATTGATTAATGCCTTATAATGACTTTAAATTGATTCATGTTGCTTTTAAGGGTGTCCAGCTTAATTGAGGAATTCCTTATGTTAAGGGTATTTTTAAGGGTATTTTACTGCTCTTACAGTGCATACATGTTCATTTGAATTTACATGTTTATATGTGAACTATACCTATAATATAAGCTATTAGCTTCTCAGGAGCAAATTGAGGCTGTACTGCCAATAATATATGTCATGGGTTTGAGTTGCACTACTTTTCTAATTTTTGAAGTGTTCGGTTTATTTGTTTTTTGAAAGCCTTGATGTTTACTGAGTCTGCCCCCATACTAATACATAATAACAGTAATGGATATAGACATGCAGAAAACAGAATCCATTGTTTGATATTTTAATGGTTAAGGAAGTTGATGTCGTCTGGGTGATGAAGCTCTTTCAGCCAGACGATGGCGTCATTGCCTCTTTTTTTATTTTCATGAGCCTATGAGGAGGACTCTGCTGTCAGTTGTTTGTGTAAATGTCAAAAGTCGTCTTCTGCCTTTGTTTTTGTGTAAGTCTAACCAAATTTCATTGACATAATATTATTATTATTATTATATTATATATTATTTATAACATATAAGTAATAAAAAAGTGAATAAAAATGTATAATGTATATAATAAAATGCAAGATTATGGGAACTTAAACCAGAAACACCATAAAAATGTATAAATTAGTTACATAAAACATTGCAATGTTATAGAAATAAATTGGCAGGTAACCTACATAACCATTTATAAAAGACAAAAGTGTCCTTATGAGAATCAACAAATTTCAGTTACTCTTTGTCGACATCCCACCAACTCAGAATCTGTCGATAAGCTGTTCCTGAGTTAAGGATGTCGACATAGGATGGCGGTCAGGATGAAAGAACGCCTGTATCTGTTGCTTTTTACAGGGGGAATCTAAAGCAAGAGCCAGAAGGGAGGAGCGGAATCTCAGAATGAAGGGGTTGGGTGTTTAACAAGATGTACAGGAGTGGTGAAAAGACTCTCCCTCGATGGTTGGATGATGCCATCTACTCAGACAAGCATCCATTCAACTTTGTCAATGAGCTCTTTTCGATGAGCGTGTTTTGCCACAGGCATAATTGTGGATTGTTTCCAGATGTGAGGAAATCTGCTGGATGAGGAATTGCTAGAACATGTGGTGAAAGATGGTCAAAGTTGCTGCACAGGAGATGAGCAGGCAGCCACCTGTGATGTCAGGGCTTTTTCTGGCTTTGGAGAGTTTGAAAATGTTGACCACATCACGCTCATTGAAAGGGGCGGGACCTGAGTCAGTGGCAGAAAGGTGGCTTTTCTGTTTTAAAGTAACTTAAAATCATGGGTGTCAAATCTTAAATATAATTTGTTGAACTGTTGTGCAAGCTTCATATCACTAAAACCTGGGAGTACAACTTTAGAGCTATTGTATCTCCCTGTGCCAACAATGTTTTCATGCTGTCCCACAAGGAACCCAAGTTGTTGTTCCCAACTTTTCTATGTTTATTTTCATTTATTTTATTTATAATTTTTATTTATCACATACAGTCAAACAGAATTACATGGTGAAATTATACCTCTGCATTTGACCCATCCCTGAGGGAGCAGTGGGCAGCCCCTTTGAAGTGCCAAAGGAGCATATTGGGTTCACGGTCCTGCCCAAGAACACAACAACATGTAGACTTGCTGATTTCTCCTGTATGTATGTCTGGTTTTGACCGATAGACCAAGGTGTAATCATTACTGAGTCATATTGTCCTTTTATGTAGTAATCAGCAGTATTGGGAAAGCGCACAATGATGTAAAATTATCTATTAAAGTAATAAGCCTCGGAGATGTAAAGAGTAGAAACAGCACTAACAAATGAAAAATACTATGTTGAATTGCAAAAAGTAAGACATTAAAATATGTGATAAAAAAAAAAAATGTACAGATAGAGGAGCACATTTTGCTCCATTACTTCCCATCTCTGTCTACCATTGAAGCCTCCTTCTGTTTCCCGACGTAAGATTTATCTAAAATGGTCTTTTTGTCACATTGGTCACATTGAAAGGAACCTGTTGAGGTGGTTCAGGCATCTAATCAGAATGCCTCCAGGACTTTTTAGACACGACCAACTGGGAGGAGGCAGACCCAGATATCACTGGACTTCATGTTTCATTTGGCATGGGAACACCTCGGTTTTCCCCCCGAATTAGCTGGTAGATTCTTGTTGGAGAGAAATGTTTGCGATGCCCTCCACACTCTGCTGTAGTGGCGACCTGACCCGGATAAGCGTAAAAAAATGAATGGATGGTTGGGACAGACAGTTGAGAAGTTATTTCCGAAAATCTGTTATTCATATAAAAGCTCCTCCAGTTAGTAAAATATGAATAAAAGGTAAAACCAGATAACACGATTGATTTCCTCAGGTCGAGTCAATTCATATGTAGCGGTTTATCTACGATTTACCCTGAAAATAATTGAATAGGGGCACCTCTCTCCAAAGTCTCATATCTAGATATAGATATCTACATCTATCTAGATATCTAGATACATCTCATATATATATATCTAGATATATATATAGATATATATATATATAGATATATATAGATATATATCTAGATATATATATATAGATATATATAGATATATATCTAGATATAGATCTCTATATCGAGATCTATATCGATCTCTATATGGAGATCTATATCGAGATCTATATCGATCTCTATATCGATATAGATCTATATATCGAGATCTATATAGATCTATATATCGAGATCTATATCGAGATCTATATAGAGATGTAGATATCTCTATATAGAGATATCTCTATATAGAGATATCTCTATCTAGATAGATATCTCTATCTATCTAGATACATGACCGGCTAACCGTGAAATGTTTCATCATACACAGTTTGATTGTGACTATTTTTATCTTCCCTTTACTGTAGCACCCTTAAATATCCAGTTCTCAACAGCTCCTCTGTCAGAAGTACCACCGAAGAAGCCTGACAGCTGATTTTTACAGTGCCCTGAGTTCCATCCACAAATCCTCAGTATTACTTTACCCTCAACTGAGTTTTGGGTAAACTGCAACCCCTTTATTAAAAATGAGATCTCCAAAACAATACTTAATAATCTGACCTGGATTGACCGTTTGTGGTACTACAGGAGGGGATTGTTTGCCTCCCAGACTTCATTAAATGTGAATTTAAACTAAGGAGGATATTTCTGAGGTAATAGCACAGCCTTAGAACTTAATCTACATTCCAAAACATACACCAAACAATTTGAGGGTTTCAATTCAGCTGACCTATAGGTTGCAGGTGAGTTTCTGGACTACAGTATATCTTGGATGTGTACACAACCAAGGGAGCATTCACAGTGCAGGAAGAATGTGGCCCAAATCTTTTTTATGACAGCATTAACACCACAAACCAAATGGAAGATGGTCACTCCCAATGTGCTCCTTAATCAGAACAATATCTGATTCCTGCTGATGTGTTGGCAATATGTCAAATACGAAGGTTTGCAGTGGGAGACATGTTTGCAAATTGGACAAACAAAAATGAAAATGCTTCACAAATGCATCAAATGCTTAAACCTGCTTTTGCCTTATTTCCCTCAGCTAAAAAAAGACGACAGTCATCACACCAAATAATGCAGCAAGTGAACATTTTTTTCGCACCTTTTTACTGATTTTGATAATGAACCGGCATACCAAGGGCATATTGTGTTGTTTATTATGACGCTTGTTGTAAATATACAATTTGAACCTATAACTTTAATTAAGATTACTGCTTTTTGGTCATGTTTTTATATATTTATTTAATTTTTTATTGTTGCTTTTATCTGCTTTTACTTTGTAGCACTTTGAGATTTGATCCAAATGTAAAGTGCGTTATTATTGTTTATTGTATTATTATTGTTTATTATATTATTATATAGGGACACAGATTACATATAAAGACGTACAAAACAGTTAAAACAAAGACTGGACAAGAGTGAAAAGTGAATTATGTCACTTTCAACCTAAGTTTGAATTAAGCACAAAACCTCACTGGATCTCTTACGATTTAGTATACATGATCCTTTGAGTTCAAGTAAAAATAATGACATGAAGCATTGCTCACTAAGTAGCTCATAAACTGAATATGTAGGATGAAGATCAGGTTGTTCTGCTTTATTTTCAAATAAAACAATGTTCCTAATGTTATTTGCCTCATGTGCTTTCTCACAGTTTTGTGCTTTTCATCATCACCTGTGCTTTTTGGATGTCCTCTCCGTAATTTCCAAGGAAATGACATGATTGATTACTAGTAAAATCAAACAAAATGACAGGTAGCAGTCACTGTACAGTCCGTTCATCTTGCTGCTGGCCTCCTCTGTTAAAATACCACTGATGACTGAAATTGTTGTATCTTATTCAGCTTTAATTGATTCTTTTCAAAAACTTTTGAATACTACTCACTATATTCACAAAACACTATCGTAATGCATGTGACATGAATGGATAAACACAAGACTGCAGGCCGTTTCTGTAGTCATAAATTGACCAGACTCTGACAATCATATGTTACGACACAGAATGACATTGTGTCATCATTGTGACAATATGACACAAATTTTTGACAATATTGGGTAATTATCTGCATTTATTTTATATTTTTGACCCCAGAAGAAGGCAGATGACAATGGCTTAGAAGTTTTGTATTAAAGGGCTAAAACAAAGTCTAAGGTCTTTTCTGCTTTCTCATCCCTTAACCTTTCTGTAAAACATTACAAAAAATTACCCGGCAACACACATACCCAACCGGCTTCCACATTCCACCACCTCCTCTGACACATTCCATAGTATAAAGTCTCCCTCTGCAGGGGGGAGATGACTTATAAAGGATAAGGATTGCTTACAGGCATCATTGTTATGACATGAGACTAACAGGAAGTCTCCAGAGAGAGCTGCAGGTGGCTTAGTGTGTCATCAGCGGGAGAAGGACAAGCAGCAGCAATCCAAACCCAGACTTCGTTGTAAATAAACCGTTTAGTAGGCTACAATTATTTTTTTGTTTTCGTAAAAAGTTGAGCTCATAAATAAATCTAATACTTTCATTGCACCATTCAGCTGAAAATTGTTAGGAACTTTCTTGGGGTTTAGTTTGGACCCAGCTGCAGACACAGGACAGCGTGGCCGAGCAGGTGCAATTAAAATATTTATTATAAACCAAAAAGGCAAGAGGAAAAGCAGAGGATCAAACAGGAACAAAAAACACTAGGATTAAGTTACAACGCACTGGGAGAAGGCAGGGACGCGTGACGACACATCATACAACAAACTGATACGGAAGAGACGGTGAGGACAGACTATATACACTGACGTAACGAGACAATGAGACACAGCTGGAGGGCAAACACAGGTGAACACCATGACCAATCATACACGAAGAACACCATGACCAATCATACACGAAGAACACGATGACCAATCACACACGAAGAGAACAATCACAGGACAGACACAAAGGGAGAAAGGAACACAAGTGAAACACACAAAGACTACAATAGGAAGGACTAATAAAATAAAGAATAAACAGAAAAACACACAAAAAGGCAACAGAAATCAAAATGACGGACATCCCAAAATAATAAATAAACACAAAGTCTTGACAAAAATTGGCAGCGCAATGATCATGTTAAGCAGAGATTAATTAATTTGTTAAGTTTCTGTAAAGGATGTTAAGGCCCATTGGAAAGTCTGCCAGCAACAGTTAAGTCAGTTAGAGTGAGTCCACTCTTTCTGAAACCACACCAGCGATATGTGGGTTTTTGAAAAAGACATCAAAATGTCTGAGATATCGAGAAAAAAAGAAAACATAAACCAAGCGGAGTGGTAAGTGTGTAAAGTTTCAAATATCTTTCTGTAAATTTAACGAGTTAGCTAAATACTAAAATTAAGTTAGCTTATGTTTGCATGGACTCAAAGTAATGTTTCTGTTGGGATTTTTGTGGCTAATAGTAGCTAACGGCTGTTTCTTATGGTCAATAGTGTTTCTGTTGGTTCACAGGCTGTAAAGTTATGCTTGTGTTAGCTTATGGTAGATAGATGGATAGATAGATAGATAGATAGGTAGATAGATAGATAGATAGATAGATAGATAGATAGAAACTTTATTTATTCCCAATGGGGACATATAGTAACGCGCTTATTCAATACAGTGGCTGTTAAGGCGACACACATGTGATTTGCTGTTATTACAGTAGTAATTTTGCAAACTTTTCAAAAGGTTTGGACATTACATAATCAATAGCAGAGGCTGGTAATGTAAAGCTGATGTTACTGCTGATGAGTTGTGCTAAAATTATCCTTTTTTTGTGTTATAACAGATTCTTGTGAAAATGCATTGGCTGTGTCAGTATTGTGAGTTTATTTGTGCATGAAAAGGACTTTTTATATTAAAACATTACAGGTTAATTGATGGGAGAAACTGTAGAGCTGTACTGTTTCCTTGTTCACACCACGGATTTTTGTGCACAATTAAATCCATTAATTCACTTAAGATCTACCTATCTAAGATCCACCAGAGTACAAAACAGTTCTTCCAGTTCAGAGAAGCCAGCAGGCAAACCGGGACACTTAAATGGCAATAAATTGATGCAAGGGAAGAGAAAATGGGCTAACAGTAAATAACTAAACTAAACCATTTGATCCCCTTATTAGTTTACAAACACTTAATAAATTTGTTGGTATCTCAGGATATGAGTTAATTATTCCACTTACAAATTTTCTCAATTCCAAGTATCAACAAATAAGTTAATTCAAATGGTCTCCAAACGGGATGAAATGGAGTCATAGTAGATAATAACCTTAAATATTTGTATGAGCTTAATTACCCTACAATAGTTAATCAGGGTAACCGAGGGGTCTTAAAAAGTCTAAAATCAAATAACCTGAATTTAAGGCCTTAAAAAGTCTTACATGTGACTAAAACGTCTTAAAAACTACTCTGGAAGGTCTTAGAAATGAATTAATTTTAAAAATTTCGATTCTCAGCTCGCCGTAACAAAACAAAATAATGATAAGTTGATCAGTTACTGTTTGTTACGGCGCTTAGTTCTGTTTTAAACGGATAAAAGGCAAGGGCTGTGCTCCCGGCAAACAGTGCGTTTTGTTCCATGTCTGGACCTAGAGCATCAACATCAATCGACCTCCGGACAGCGCTTGGATCTACACCTACGCAAAAGGTTACTTGCATTGCACACCGTCGCGAACCATCAGTCTTATACCTGCAATGACGACATTGGTGAACTTTGGAACACTGGAAAAACTGTTGGAAGGAATGTGTTTCACTGAATAAATTGATTTACTTTGCAGGTAATTCTGTTCTTAAATAGAGATGAAATGGGTCTTAAATTCCATTCATAATGGTCTTAAAAAGGTTCTTAAAAAGTCTTAAATTTGACTTGTTGAAACCTGGAGATACCCTTTTAACGATTTGGTATTAGATTCACAGAAATGGATGCACTTACCTATCACCTTGATTGGTTGAATAGAATGTGTTAAAATACATATATTACCGAGGTTACAATATCTCTGCCAGTTCTTACCTATTCCAATTCTGCAAAGTTTTTTTTAAGACCTTTAATAAACATATTAGACAATTCATATGGAAAGGTAAGACTCCAATGATCTCTATACACAAACTTACATGGGACTGTAAATAGGGTGGTCTTCGACTCCCTAATTTTAAGATTTATTACTTGGGTGCTCAAATGCCATTTGTCTCTTTTTTCTTTGAAAAACCCAGTGCTTCATACAATCTGGACCAATTTAAGTGACATTATGACAAAACTTCTAGAATTTACATTACTGTTGCATCCACAAGTCTGCTTGATAGGGAACGTTACAACAGTTGGTCCAGATTTAAACAAATTTCAAAGGAAGTTCTTATAACTAGCGCTGTGCATTGCCAGAAAATGTATTACAATGTCATGGAAGTCGGACTCCACTGGAAATAATTGCATGCCCCCTCAGAAATGACTATAACACCTTTCTTGAATTTTGGCAACCAAAAATTCAAGAAAGGTGTTATATTATAATAATATAGTATTATTATTATTATATCCACTTGTCTGCGTAAAGGTTTACGCAGACAATTGTCTGCATAACGTTAGTGTCTGCGGACATGTCAGACCTTAAATAATTTATTTTTAGTGTCAGTAACATTGTACCTGTTACTATGTGTGAGTCATCTGTGATTAAACACACAAAATATCAACATTTGGTATTATCACCTGATTTTGTTTTTTACATAAAAATTATTATATTATAATAATACCATAAAAAAACAATCAAGTAATTTACTCAGATACTTTTAACTATTGAATTTAAATTTGATAGAAATATCACAAAGTACGTGTTATTCACAGTTTTTGTTAGTTATTTATAAAGTGTGACCCTAAAAATCCTAAGCATGACAGGTCCAAAGTCTGTTATGTTTTGATCATTTTCGTTAGTGCATACTGTTTAAATGGCTTTATTAGTGGTTCACTCTTGGCGCTCTGGGCTGAATTGTAATGCTGAGTGTGTGTTCTGGTTTGACTGCTTGGTTCTCTTATCCCGAAGCACAACTGCTTTTTTATAATCCATGCAATATACTGAAAATATACAAGCATCTTAATAAAACCTACTTCAATATTAACTATAATTAATTTATATAAAGTAGAGTAAGAAATAAAATATTTTAAAGCACTTATCAAAACCAATGTTACAAAATCCTTAAGATATACAGCAATAAATGAGGATCCAGGCGAGTATAATGATGAAAAAGAGCCATCTTTTTAATGATTTTATTGACATAACTGACATCCAGTAAGTCATTTATAAGAGTGGAGAGGTTTGTTGTCTCAATAAGCTTCCGGGGATATGCATCCGTGTGTCATCTAAAACCAAAAATAGAATATAAATCGTCCCATATAACCTGAACTATCCTTTTAAAACATAAATGATTACACATAAGCACTTGGAGCTGTTTAGCTGCTTCTTTTGACATCTTTACTCATGGCCCTCTGATTGCTGCCTGTCTGCTCAGCCGTGATGATATGTCATCACCCTACAGGTCCAAACAGAGGCAGACAAGGTTATTGTTTTGGAACCATTTACTGTTCATCATGATCTCAAGTCTTGCATGGTTTTAAATCTTCTGTCTCCTTAACTTCAAGGATTGACTTGGCAAGGTTTGTTGCTTCAATAACAATTGGACATATATATTGGAACATTGCAATGTATTGTTGAATTTTTTCCCTTCAAACATATTATTTGAAACAGAAGTATTGATAAATGATTTATATTTGCATATTAAACTTAAAAATAGTTATTTAATACAATTAGACTAAGGAGAAGACAATAGTTATGTGAAATAATGATTCTGATTAAAGACCGCTAATGTTAAGTAAGGGTTTTCTATGTTAATACAACTAAACCCCATGAAGTTTTGCTGCAAAAACTAAGATGGGTAAGTGCAACGGGTTTCCACGCCTCAAGAGAGGGCTAAGGACTCAAGAGAGATTAAGGAGAGTCATCTGCCCGAGGTCTTCCCTCACACAGGACCACTGTACTGGTCTGTACATTCATGATTCTTGATTCAAGACGATATTGTATTTTTTATTGATGCTTTTATCTGCTTTTAACTGGTAGCACTTTGAGATTTGATCCAAATGTAAAGTGCGTTATAAATTAAATGTGTTATTATTATTATTATTATTAAGAAGCACCATCAAAATCTAAAGAGAAAATGTATATTATTTTCACATGGTTTGTCCAGTTTAATCCATGATGTATTTGCATAGCAAAATTCAAAGACAGCTGGGTGTCCTCAGTGAAGCATCCGATCTTTTGCTCAGATTTATGAGAGTGAGTACATGACTTTGGAAAAATTGCCTGAATTTATAAGGGCCATCTGTTAGGTAAGAAATAGCCTGGATGACATAGCGATTAAAAAAAAGTGCATCCCCCATTGCATATATAGTTTCCTGCTTTTCTTTATTTAAGAAACAAAAAACAGTCACAGCTGGAAGGTGTTTTGATTTTGCGGTTAAATGATTTAAATCCATCATAGATCATGTCTCTCTAACCCCAGCCGCAGAATTTGAAAATGAAGGATTAATTCGGTAAACCATATCCACTGATATTTTTGAATTTTTTCGTTGGCATGTTGATGAAGGTCAAAAAACAAATCTATACTCTTTACCAAGGATCCATTTTTAGTTTAGAGAGTGGCCTGTCAGCAGATTTATCTTTTACTTTCACATTCTTAAATAAACCTTTGACCTCTTGAAAATTATGCATTTACAGCTTATTGGCTCAACTGGCCTGAAACAGACAGGTGTGATCAAGCTGCTGAGGACAAAGCGTGTTTGGGTCTCCCTTAGGGTTCTGGGTGGAACCGTTAAAGGCTTTTAAGACAAGTAAACTTTAATAATTACAGTAAGTCTCTGCTCATCTGAACTGGATAATTACAAGGATCTGCTGTCAAGACCTGACCTGATTTTAGTTTGTTGCTGATGGCATCTGGCACCTCAAATAAGATTTTTTTTTACACTAATTTATACGTAATTGTGTTTGCAATACGTTTGGTGATTGATCTTTTGAACAGAAATTGTTGCTATGTCCGTTATATTTTACAGAAAACAAAAATTAGTCCATTTTATTGACCTCAATTTGTACACATGAGATACATGAGTTGACAAGATCCTGAAAACGATTGTTGTTGCCATTCATCTGACCCCATCTGCACATGTTGCTGAAGGATGTTGCTGCAAATCAAATGAAATCTATTAAAAACTACAAATTGAAATATCACATTAATATGTATTCAGACGCTTTAGTTAGTAATTGAAGAACCATTGGAAGTGATCGCAGCCTCCAGTCTTCCTGGGGTATGATACAACAAACTGTGCAAACCTGGATTTGGGATTTTTTACCATTCTTCTCAGCAGATCCTCTCCAGCTCTGTCAGGTTGAATGGAGAGCATCAGTGGACACCCACTTTCAAGTCTTTCCAGAGATGTTGGATTGGGTTCAAGTCAGGGCTCAAGCTGGGTCCTCCTAAGACATTCCTGCATTTTCTGAGTGTCAGTCTGAGGTCCTGAGTTCTTTGGACCAGGATTGTATTATGGATATCTTTATATTTTGCTGCATTCAGTTTTCCCCAAACCCATATCAGACTCCCAGTCGCTGAAAAACACCCCATAGCAGGATACAAGATACTGCCCCCACCATGCTTCGCCGTTTGGATGGTACTGGGCAAGTGATGAGCTGGTTTTCTTCAAGACATGGCAGTTAGAGTTGAGGCCAAACAGTTCAATCTGTGTCTCATCAGACAGAGAGTCCTTTATGTGCTATTTCTGCAAACTTCATATGAGATTTCCTGTGTATTTCACCGAGGGGAGGCTTCTGTCTGGCCATAAAGCTCAGATCAGTGTGTTGCGGTGATGATTGATCTTCTTTAACTTCCTCGATTCTCTACGAAGGATCTCTGGACCATCAGCTCTAGTAGACGTCCTGTTTGTTCCAAACTTTTTCCATTTAAGAATTATGGTGACCACGGAGCTCTAAGGCAGCTTCAATGCTGCAGGAAATGCTTGGAGCACTGCCTGGATCTGTGCCTTGACACATCAATTTAGGTAGATTTGCAGAGATTAAAAAAGAAAAATGTTTTCAGCTTTTATAATGGGTTATAGATAAAAGAATATAAAATAAATTTTAATTATTTTCGCAGGAGAATGCAACAAAAAAAAAAGTCAACAAAATCTATCCATCTATGTGATGCTAATGAATCAGGTCTGTAGAGGCCATGCGCTGATAGCAGGGGGACCATGACTACATTGAATTTGTCTTTGGTCCTCTCCTCCTTGACCTAAATGAGATGAGTCATTATACCATTCTGAGCTGCTTCCACTGGGCATAGATATAAATAAAGGCATTGTGGAGGATAGGTAGTCACTCAAATGTCAGAGAAATGGAAGGAAGAGGGTGGAGATTTGCTGGAGGGAGCTGAACGGCAGGTCAGACAAGAACAGCCCTCTGGTGAAAATGGGTAATGATGATTCATGCTTTTGCTAAAGATGCTCCCACACACATAGAAAACAATATACAGCAACTAGTCAGTAATTAGTACAAAACAATTTTGGACCTTCCTGACAAATGGATGCCTCTGGGGTAAATTTAAACCAATGACTTACTTACTGAGTTACTTGTAGGACACAGACCATAAAATTATGATCATGTCAACAATTCCTTTGGCATGACAGTTGTCAAAAAGAAGCTCAGGCTGGGTTGTGTAAGACGGGTCTAGGGTTTCAGGATCCAGGGATGGTGCCATTCATCATGTAGGGGAATTGGGGGCATTTGTGGTGATGCTAAGGGGAGGAGGTTTTATGGAGGGGCTGAGTAGAGTGTCTTTCAGAGATGGAAGCTGTGGCGGTCAGATGTTTAACAACAGTCAAAAGGAAACAGAGCTGAGTACCTTCACGTCGCTGCTTCAGACAAAGCACAATCTTTACCCCAGAAAGGTGACGAGGAGATAAAATATGGGAGTGTACAATGAACGAGGGTAAGATTTATCTTCTGCATCTGGAACCTTTCAGCAACTCTGAAGTACGTTTCCCACTATTTGAATTAAAGTCTCTAAATTTGTGTATTTGGTATGATAGAACATAATATCATTACTTCATATCACATATATTAATAGTTATTAGTGAAACACATTTTTAGTTGTATATTGAACATTAAAAATGATAACGGTTATTTAAAGAAAAAGGATAGGGGTTTAAAATGGTGTTAAGACACATTCAAAGCTTTAAATTGGACCAATGATGTTATTTTTTTTGTTCCACATAACACCAGCAACTTCTTCATAACAACCCAATGCCTGTGTTTCAGGGCGGCCCTGGAGGACCGAAAGAAAAAGAGGGCAAAAGAGGACCCTCCCGCCGTTGTCGTACGGCAACCCCCACCTCCCTTCGCAGACAGGTCAGCAAACATCCTCCCAAAGATGTCCTCCCTGACATGATGTTTGAAGGTCAGTTGATGCATGGGTGACCATCTGAGAAGTAGATTTCCTGACTTCAATGAAGTGCAATGAGAGCTGTTCCTTACTGTTCTGTTCCTTTGAAGATAATGTTGATATTTATATTTAATGAATGGCTGGCGGGATTTGATGGAATGTAACTACATTTTCTCAACAATTTTTCAACCTCATTATTCAGAAAGCTTTGGTTACTAGTGACTTTTTAGATTACAATTTCTCACAACCTTTTTGTCCTGATTCTTCTTAAGATACATAAAAACATTTAATAATTTACCATTAAAATGAATGGTCATGAAGCTAAAAACATAGATGTTTTTTCCAGAAATATGTTGTTTTATAGCTACTAGGTCTCATAAGACAGCTCTGCCACGAATATATGATGACCTATGTGTGACCTATGTATGTTTTAAAGTTCAAATGATGTCAGCCTTGTACATCAACAGTTATTCAATGTAAAATAAACAAAAATAAGCAGTAATATTAATACAATTGATATTTCTGGGAGAGTGACTTCAATTATGACACATTCTGCATTAATTATTTTTACTTAAATAATTATTATTACTTAAATAATTTTCAAACACTTCAAACACATCAGCCAGTCGTGCCTATTAAATTAAAACCCGTTAAACAATGGAGTGGTGAATTATAACACATGCAAAATCCAAGGGATAGTGAACTGGAAAGTGTCTTAAAATGAAATTTGTTGTGATTTGGCAGAATATAAAAAGAACGTATTTGATTTGATAGATTCGAATGTCTCATTAGATTAAAATGTCTTGAATCAAATACTATGGCCTTCACAGCAAGAAAAACTCACACAAAGATAATGAACCGCTCTCTCTTCCTCCTTCATCTCAGCCCAAATGAGGAAATTCATTCTAGAACAATGAGGTTCATCCATCCCATGCATTCCCAGAGGATTTAAAAATAGTACCTGCTCTGAAAACACCATACATAAAAAGCTTTCTGATTTGTCACCCATCTCTGCGTTTTGGAGTTGACTTGACTTGATCAGAGAAGCTCAAAACTAGTCAGTCAATTACTAAATGAGCTTTTTGATCCATAAAAACGCACAATTAGTATTATTAGTAGACAGACGTAAGTGACAATTTTATTTTTGCGGTTTAAATATTAAGTTTGAGGTATGAATAACAGGAGTATCTTCCTCTAATGGAAACACCCCCAAGGCTGAGAGGAGACAGAAGATATCTTTTAATGAGAAGTGCACTGAAAAATAATGAGCACACTGTTTTGTTTTGGTAGTTGGGGGATGGACCAAGGATGACCCATCCTGTTTAGTAGAACAATTCTGCCCTGAGTACAACGAGTGGAGAACAGCAGCCCGCTTGGTCAACAGTCGTGGAAATGTGGCTGTGGGCAAACTGGATGGCAAGATCTACCCAGTGGGTGGGGGGGCAATGTGGAGAGGTGAGAGAAATTATTCAAATTTAAAGCAGCTCATTGCTGGTGTACTTTGTTACTAGATTTGATGGAGCAGAAAATATTATTTATGTGTTTGTTGTTGCATCTATCAACAGTGGAGGTCAGCATTGAGACAGAAACTAAATGAGGGCCATTTGATATTTAACCCAAATTGTAACCTGAAGCCACCTTATTATTGAGCAATTCATCATTATCGACACTTTACAGGATTTCTCTTGTCTTCACATGTACACACACAGAGCCACACATAGATGATCTCTTATAGCATGTATTCTCCCACATCCTTTACCCACGCCCTATCAGAGCTCTCAGGAAGCCGGCTATGCTCCCATTTCCCACAAACAGTGACTCCTTAACTGAATGCCTGCCAGCTGACCCAATAATGATGTGGCTGTTCAAACATCCAATATACATCAATATTCTGAACGAAGACATTTTAGTCGCTGAAACGGTGGTGACATTGCTGTTGTGACATTTCAAGGGAGTTTCTGATGTCCTGATTCAGTTCTGTTCTGATGTTGTTGTGGGGGATGTACATTTCAGGTAATGACCCTGAATAGAGAGAAACCATTTTAATGGCCTCCCAGTGGAGAACAAGCACTCTTGCACATGTTTACACAGATGCCCACGCGGCTCAAACACTTTCTCTCAGCGTGATTGTGTCTCTTTGTTCCACAGAAGCACAACAAGACGAGCAAAGCTTTGTTTCGTTTATGCTTACAACTGCTATTACCAGCACCTTTTATCTGATTCTATCACGCACATATCCGCGACTACCATCCAGGTACAACACTGACATAGACAGCTGGAGTACAGATGTAGCGCCCTTGAGCAGCCCCCGCAGCGGAGTGTGTCTGGTGGCGATGGATGGGCACCTGTACGGTATTGGAGGACGTGATGGCACAGTCTCACTAAATACTGTGGAGAGGTACTGCAGCATGAGTGGCACATAAGATCAATATCATACTAAGTCCTCTTAAAAACACTTTTATACCAATGACACTATATGTTTGCATTTAATACAGCAGTTAAGGGTTTTATTTCTCTGATTTAAGGCAAAATGTATTCCTTTCCTTCTAAACAACATCTGGTACGAACTTTAAATCTTCTTTGAAGAAAAAAATGACATACGTAACTACATATTTTAACATTAGTTTCCAATGAGAATTAAATGAGTGTAGGATGAACAGGCTGTATCTTACACATATCTATAAGAAATGTATTAATGATCCAACAAGACCCTTAAATGAGTGTGTTATAGATAAAATGTAATATTTTTATTATTAAATCTCTATCTGACTCAGAGGAGGGAACAAAGACAGACTATTTGTTAAATAAACCGCGCCGACCTTTGTTTCATTGATATAGGTATGATCCAAAAATGGACATGTGGAGCAAACAAGTACCGATGCTGACGAGACGCAGCAGAGCAGTGGCAGCTGAGCTGGAGGGTCACCTATATGTGATCGGAGGGAATGATGGTGACATGGCCCTGAGCTCAGGTCAGATCGAATTGATATTTAATTGTTTATTCTGTAAGGCGATATAAATTGAAAAATGTTCACATGACCTCTGAATCAGTAAAATGTATAAGAAAAAAGTATTTCATTAAATTACATTAAATTAACAATACTAGTTCCAAAAGCCCTATCTGAGGTCTTTAAATGACTTTTTACATCTCAACAACAGGCTAAAGTTTACACAGATAATACACAGATAAGTTTACACAGATAATAAATTCCCATGGAAAAGCGTTGTTTAAATTCCAATAACACAGACTGATCTTCAAGCGTCTTCCAGTACCTTTTTATGTTTTGAGTTAATATCACAGCTGCCACAAATTCTACAAAGCGCTAACTTAAATAGAATAATGAATGACAGAAGTTAAGAGTGATTTTAATCATTTATTTACATTCAAATATTACAACTAAAAGTGTTATTTTGTGGCTTGGAGGCATTTTGACTTCTTTCCGCCACAATTTGAAAAACAAACAAACAACTGAGCTGTCTTTCACAGCTTTTGGATTTGTGACAGAATTTAAGTGAGATAAAACAATTAACTTTACCTATCAGCATCTCACACGCATACACACACATAAACACACACACTCGCATAAATGCACACATTCTTCAGGACCTTGGCCTTGCCCAAGATAAACAAGGGTTATGTTTTGCTGCTGCAGTCTATTTCAGTCTGTGAGAAGTGCATGTCATTGAAATTCCCACAACCTTTTTGGGTTCCCATCAAGTTAAAGGTCTTTGTTTCTGAAAATGTTTGGAAATTAGAAATCATTCATATGACTGATTTCACTCTCTGTGTGACATTTTAGCTCTGCATTCACACTAAATTATCAAAGGTTATTATAACCTGAGCATTTATATTTGAATAGAAATACTGTCTGACTATTGCAGATCCTATAAATGTACCCCAGTGGAGCGATACAACCCTGTAGACGGTACCTGGTCAATATGCCCCCACATGCTGAATCTCAGGGAGAACGCCGGCTGCGCTGTTTTCTTGGGTCACATCTATGTGGCGGGGGGGTAGAGCTAAACCTGGAGCTCTGTTCTAATGAGAGGTTTGACCCGGACAACATGAAGTGGACTCCTGTCAAACGTATGAGGAGCAAGAGGGACGATGTGAGTAACGGTTCACCAAGACATAGCAGATGTTAGGCTTCCCCTTTGATTTAACTTTAATTTAATGTTTACGTTCCAAAAAATAATTGAAGCTGGAGAGATGCCACAGGCTTCACTACAGAAATAAATCAGTAGATGTTATGGGGTTTTATTATAATTTTATTATGATGATAATTATAATATTATCAACCCGCAGTGTAATTGTAATTGTCTTCATCAATGTATGAACACAAGATGACACACAGCAGAGCTGTCATTAGTTCAGCAGGTCATTTGTACGTTTTTATTTGAAGAATTTACAATTTTGAACTGACAATGACGTAAACTAAAGAGGGTCACTAAAGTTATTCAACTTCCTCCAGAAGAGGACAAGAACGTCTGTACCATATTGAACTTCAACAACAATCAATGCAGCAGTTGCCAATATGTTTCTCTCGAACCTAATGGAGGTGTTTTTTCATGCTGGGCCATAATGACACGGAACCATGCCACCATCCAGATCAAGAAAGCCATTTATAAGACATTTGTGCATTGCACAGTAAAAATATTACATATTTGTAGTAACAAGTACACTTGTAAAAGTATAAAAGAATGAATGCCACTAATATCAAGTATATTGCAATTATATTCATTTGTTTGTATCATTTTACACTACTATTTCATTCCCCCCTGTTTATTGTGCCTCAGATGTCCCTCGCTGTCTTCAATGGTTCCTTGCTTGCTGTTGGTGGCTCTGATGGCATCACCCGTCTTAAGAAAATTGAGGTTTATTGTCATGAAACAAACACATGGAGGTAAGAATAAATGCAGCGCTGTAGTATCCGTGATTCTTCTAAATGATGTGGGCCTCCCAGACATTACTCATCATTTACATAATGCCTTAAAATGGACTCAGCAAGAAACATATATGCCATAATGTTGATTCTTAGAAGCAGAGTCTGTATTAAACAACTATTCTGAGATTGGAAGTAAATTGAGCAAATTAAAATGCAGAAATATCTCTTCAGAGACACAGCTTGTAGTTCTAGAATTAAGACTATGGTTGGCCTAATACAAAAGCGAATGTATTAAGCCGACTAATACCCATATTCAAGTATTATACTAGGGTCTGTGTCCAACAACAAAGGGGTTTGACTTAAAGGTCATGAATAATTGGATGTGTAATGGATCACACTGGGTTTTTTTTATTATCTACAATGATTTGTAGTCTGATATTAAAGTGTGTGCTTCACCAGCCCTTCTACTGTCATTGTAGAAGGGAAGAGCCGTTGACCCCGACAAATCAATATCAAGTAAGAAATGTTAAAAGGAATAGAATTAGAAAACAAGTTCATTATCCAAAGTTAACATTGACAATTAAATGTAAAATTACTTTAATTAATATTATTAAATATGGTCCATCTTGTTGTGATGACACAGCTGTCAAATGGATTTCAAGGTTAGGTAAGACAAATGTATTCGAGTAATTTGTGATTCACGCACTATATACGGATCCTATATATTTAATATGCCTTCAGGCTTCTCTACTGTCTGAGTCTTTCTCTCTTCATCTGTTTTTAGACACTTTGGAAGCATGAAGAGCAATCATCCAGGAGGGAGAGCGGCGGTGCTGTTCTGAGACTTAACAATGCCCGCACTATATGAACAAGACCAAGGTGTTAGAGAAATAGACTAATGGATGTACCCAGCCTCCAGGACACAATGTAATATGGTTCTAGTAAAGCAGGATAATGACTGAATAATTAAAGAGTTCACTCCACATTGAGACATTGCTGCATTAGTCAAAGCTGCAGGGAGCTGTTGAGTATTAAAGGCTGCTGGGTTGCTATTAAAATTCTGGTTTCTTGTATGTCTCCATCCAACAAAAACATAGCCGAGTCACTAACAAATAAAACCAAGGTTCCAATGTTTCCCCAAGAACACGTATGTTAGAATTTTCACTCTGGGACTGGCAACATTTAGATGTTCATGTCAAATAAAGGTATATTGACCAATACTAAATTTGTTGCATAAACACTTAAATAATGTTAATATAACTCTCTTATAAAGAATCATAATAGATTTATGATTGCATACTAATATTGCATGATATATTTGTAGCTAATTATTATTAATTAATTACAATAGATAAAAAGATTATAACATTTTGTGATAAAGTATGAAAATTGTTGTTAGTAATGAAAATTACAAAAAAATAAACATCCCAAGACACTCCTCTTTACAGCACGGTTCATGTTTACAGTTAATGTTCATGTCTCTCTCCTTAGAACGTCTCTAACAAACTCAATCTTACTTCAGGAAGCAACTTTATATTTGTATTTTTATCAAAGCGTTGTAAGCGTCTTCTAATGTTTAAAAACAGTGTAAAACTCCTTCTTGGAAATAATGTTAACTGTGTGTTAATTTGTTATTCATGCAGAGTTGCAAGTGTGGAGTAAAAGGATGTAGATAAGCGTGGGTGGAGAGATGGATGTTGTAACTTTAACTCGTAAGCACCCAGACCCATTTCCTCCTCAAAGGAAAATTATGGTTAATATACTTTTCAGGATTTTAACTATTTTACTATACAACTTTTTATACACTAAATGATAAGTGGATTATTTTTGTAATTAACACAGGGTGAGTTATGTCAACGTTAAACAATAACATGAATTTAGATGCATTTCTACATTTTGCTTATTATTATATTTTCTTAAACCCTTTCATTGCTTTAAGGACATACAGTTCCGGATAAATGTCATATTTTAATATAATTGACACTTTTACTGACTTGATGCTGTTTTTACGTCAGTCGGGGCTTGATACTTTTAAAAAGTAACTAGTTTCATGGGTTTTTAGTTCAGATTCTAGGATCACGTCTATGTTCTCCATGTGCCAAACAATTAAAAAATGAAGAATGTAAAAACAACTATATTGAATCTAAGACGCCAGAATGAAAACCTGACTACATGGAATCATTTTCTCTCTGATGGAGTGCAAAACAAAAATGCAATTTTAATGGGTTTCAATTGGGAAATGTTTTCCTTTAATGTAAAATGAGGAAAAATGTTTGTTTGCCCAGTGAATTATTTACATATAAGAGAATCGGATAATTCTGCTATCATTTTTGTGTGCATACGCTGCTTTGAATGTCTGCAATTTGATCTTAATGTAAATGATCCTTCAGCATTGACTCACTCATAGCTTATCAAAACATTCATTATAAGGCAAGGAAAAAACAGGAAGGCTTCTAGAATAATATAAATCATCTGGTTGGTGTAATGGAAGAGAAACGTGGGAATGAAGATCCTGTGTGAGATAAGAAAGAGAGTGAGTCCTGACGGCTTGCATGGGAAAGCATAAGTGGCTGTGTGGGCTTTAAAACGGTGACGCTCCGAGCTCTTTTCCCTGGAGAGTGATGGTCTGAAATGTGGAGAGGCTGAGCGGAGGGGCGCACACACAGAAACACGTCCTTCCAGGAGATACACAGGAGGCAGCGGTGTCTCCAATCCAAACCTCACTGCACACAGAATGAATTTTTTCTTTAATTTGAGGGGGACTATGGTGAGACAAATGGCAGAGGACAGAGCTGTTCCAGGTATGTTCAGAAAGAGAAACCTGTGTAGTCCAGTATGAGACTGGTGATTGTACAGGAGTTGCCAATACTTTGCATGCACTGATGTTGTTAGACGTTATGAAATTATGATGGGAAATTATGGGAAATGCTACTGATATGATGTTTTTAGGATGTTAATAGCTGAACCTAAAGCCTTTGGGCTGACTTGTGTAATTATGTTGATACAGAACTGTCAGTCGTAGCAGTAGAGTAGTACTTTGCTTTTAGCAGCAGGTGATTAGCACCAGATCGGCGCTGTTACATCGCTTACAACCACAGAGGAAGTCATTTGGGCTCAAAAACCACAGCCCGTCATTTTTAAAACCGATTACATTATTTGGAGTATGCTGCGGTAAAATCAATGATGAGGCACAATTAGGATTGAGGGAATATGTTGCCACTGAAAGCTTTTCATGAGAAGTTTCCTGGCAGCATCGCCTTCCCCAGCAAAGACCATTTCAAAGTTGTCCGGCAGATGGCGAGGCACCCGTGGGTGCATACAGGTTGAGGAATGGCTTCGTCCTGCTCTGCCCTGGCTGGGGAAGGATGCTGATGTTGACAGAGGAACGTGGAAACAATCAGTCTGCAGAGGATAAGGTGCTTTATTGTGAGGCAGATGGCATAAAGGGGCCGTGGTTACAGGGATTTATGTCCAGAGGTATGACGAAGGAGCTGTGGAGAACGGTTCCGACGGATTATCAGCTAATTAAAAAGAAGAAAATCAAGTTTATGGCCGAATGTATCTGGTAGACATTAGCAGTAAATCCGCCATGCGTTTTAATTTATCAACATTAGCAAACAACCAAGTTGTTGCTAAGCGACACGGAAGTGTCTCGCTATGGATGCCGGGTTGTGGGCCGTGCGCATTGACATTGGCTGTCAGGTGTGCGGCAGCGTAGGTTAAACGGCTTCAATGCGTGTTTAAACATCTTAAATAGGCGGTCAAAACCCAGGTCGAAAAAAGCCTACATCGGAGTTTTCCCGCTAAAATTAGCTCCTTAGGATTGTTTTGAATTTACCTGAAGGTGAATGTCGCTTAGCCCCTGAGCTTCTTACCGTTAGAAGCGCCATCATTCAAAGTGACAGAGGATTCGCTGGGGCGCATGGCTGGGACATGTGCTCTGTCACTCACCTGGGGTGAGTGGAGATTACCTGAAGCCAAACTGCGGTAACGGTGATGCGATGATCTCACAAACAAACAGGTAAACAAAGTTAGACAGAAGTCATACCATATTCAAATCATTTCTTCCGGAAGAGGCTGGATTCACTCTGACACTGGAGATAATCTCTTTCCTTTATATGTAGTGTGTTTTATGTATTGTAACTGTGTATTCATATTGAATACTTTGTTTATAACTACATAACTTCAGCCATAAGATTTATCTAATTATATGTTGGTTATTTCCTGACTGTAAGGACCTCTAGCTTCTTCTGTGTTTTGTGTTTAAGTTATGTCCAGAGCTTGTATTTTTTTCTTCTTTGTTAGTGGTACCCCTATATATATATATATATATACTTTTATCCCTTTACCTCTTCCATTTGGATTGAGTCCCTCATTGGAGAGATTAAACATAATTCATTTCCAAAGAGTTTTTCTGTCCTGAGGTCCATTATGCTTCACACAAATACAATGCAGTTATCGTCCGGTTCCATATGCGTCTACAGCTTTGACATCCACCCATCCACCTATCCATCTGTCCATCTATCCATCTGTCCATCAATCCATCGATCCATCGATCCATCACTCTATGCATGCTGCAAATCTTCACTGTATTTGCTTTATATTCTCTTATTTTCTTTTTTTTTTTACCTTTATTCCAACTGCAAAATCTCATGAAAATCCAAATTCTCAAACATGAAATGAAAAAGAATTAGGAATGGATCGTCCGTGTTTGTCGAAAGGTATCACTACTAGGGTCTTTTGTGATTGCTTTGAATGCATCCATTGAGATTCAGGCCATTTTACAATCCAGTTGGAGGGAGCAGCATATGTAAATTAACTTTTTCTGAATTCCGTTCAGGTACATACAGTTGGAATTCCTGGGAGCAAAGCCAATAAATTTCCGTGATTTTTTTGACTGATACAGTTAGCAGAAAGGTGGAAGCACACCAATAATTGAATGTCATTGACAAACTTTATTGTGAGATGATTTCTTGTCCAAATAATACATATCTGGAAGGAAGAACTGTTGAATTCAGTTGAAAAGTTTCAAACATATTTGTTTACTGGTGATAATATCTGATGTTTCCAAACCTGACGTCTAACTTGGACTGTGTATTGTTACAATCATTCAGAAGAAGACTTCTTATACATCTTAAATTAGTCAATTTTGAATATGCGTCTAGTGTCAGTCAGGGCTTTTTTAAGACCAATTTTATCTCTACCCCTGCTCTATGTATTATTTTTTCCACTTCATCGGCTTTTTTTCATCTCAGTCCGTGATACCCTCTCCATTAAATCCAGAGAAACTCCAGAGACAGTCTCTTATGACGAGCAACTCTGTTCCCTTGTTTTGTGGTCACTTTGTCTCAGCCATTAATTCAACTTTCAAATGGTGCAGACACTACGTTTCAATAAAGGACGAGGCACATTTTACTTTCATGGTGGATATTTTCATTGTCTTTTTTTATACCACTGCCAGAAGGGACATATGGGGTTACCCATGTTCATTCAGCCGTCACATCTGTCCATCTTTACATAACAAGGAATGATCCATCCAAACACTGACATTTAAACTCACATATTTGTGAAGGAGCACAAATATGTGCACCTCATGATCTGTTTCTAAGATTTGAATAATGTTCATATTTTTAGGCACATTTGGATTTTGATCACATTCTGAGTGTATGGACTAACCCACTGTGTTTTCTCTGCTTTTGTTTCTGAGGGTCAGTGCTTTCATTTTAATCAGGAGAAACATCTTTCCCTGTGCTATTAGCCCTCTCAAGACTGCCCACACTGTACACTATGATGACCACTAACAAAAACACATCTCTGTATTAGACATTTATGTCCCCCTGAAGAGGCTTTAAAAGGAAGCAATCTCAACTGGATCCGCATATAAATGATGTAAATGGACACGCAAGCTATCTATAAAATAAGCTCGACATTTATTCACTCAAGGGGAAACACACACGCGCGCACAAAAAAAAAAAAAAAATGTTGTGTTCAGCCGTAGAGAATATAGATTCATACATTACACCATCAGTTGTGTCTATGGTAGTAAAATTGTCAGTGTCCCATTTCTGAGATCTCCATGTCTTGGTTACTGTGCAAGAAAGGGGTTTGACACCACCAAGATACGGGAACCCCTCATCAGGATGGCGGCACACAATAAATCCCGTATTCTAGGGTTCCTTAAATAAATATTATACTCAACAGATATCTGAAATGCAGCTTCCTAGTTTATCAGAATAAATGCTTTAAGTAATAGAACACATGAAAGGGGCATATGATGTGGTGAACACTTCAATATTAAACAGTTAAATGAAACAGTTGCGTTAGAATGAGTCGGTGAAAACCTGCGCTGTTTAAAGAATAGCATATTTCAGAGGTCTGACTGAGCTCTGAGAGGAGACAAATTGTGAATTAGGCAGTGAATGTAATCATTTTAAATCTTTGCTAAGTGTAAAATAGGTGAATATTAAATAAGTGTATTTAAATTCCCTCTGGTGTTTTTCTTCCTCTTTTTCTCTCTCTCTCTCTTTCGTCCCTCTACCCCCATCACAAGAGGCAGTTATGAGCCCTCCACGCCAATCGTCCATTTCCCATGTTGACAGGTAATCTCCTGAAGCACTTGTATACCCTATATGTTACATTGAGTGGAATGGTGGATCAACTAACCAAACATGTTTATGCTAATATGGAGAAACAATGGAGGCAAAATAGAAACATGCAAGGCCATGGGCACAATTTGTTATGTGCAAGCAGGAAGGTCATATTCTCATGTTTTTGTTTCTTCTAAATGTATTCCTTTGGGGAGATTTTTCTTTTTGAATAAAACATTACGTTTTTCTAAGTTCATTTTGTTTCTTTTAATAATACATGATGTGTATGAAACACGACAAGTACATACAATCCTCTGGTTCACACTGTCATGCATCACTTGCTTTGACTCAGAGAATCAAGTCAGTATTTCTTTTACAAATTAAATAATTTATGTTTAAACTGTAAACACAGATGTGTTTGTCAACATAAGACTTAACCTGTAATCTTCATTCTAGTGTTTATAGATGACTCACAATGGAAATAATTCAGTAGAGAATATTGATACAATATGCCGTCCTCAATATGCCGTCCTGTTAAATATATATATAATAAGAAAAATATTTTCTTATTATCCAACCCTGTAAGAGCTTACATATTCCCTATAGCTTAAAATCTCCTCCCCAGTAATGACTCATGTGTGCCAGCTAACGCTGGTGCTACATTATACCTGTTCGCTTAAACTGTGTTGAAATGTCACAGTTTAAATTAAACAGGCTGTCTTTTCCAGAACAGTTCAAAAGCCGTCCTGCTCATGAGCGAATGTTGCTCTCTCTCTCGTTCAGCAGGCCCTCCACTGAGACCCTGCAGAAGAACAATAGCAGCAACTCTGGTGTTATTCTGGACATCTCTGCTCTCAAGTTGGCGGAAGTGGACACAGAGGTGCCTCCTCTTCCACCTCGCTATCGATTTAGGGATCTTCTGCTGGGGGACCAGACGTTTCAGAATGATGACAGGTAGCGTTTGTGTGAACATGCTTTCATGTGTGCTTCTGTTTACTTTACAGTCAAAATCATGCTGAGGATGTGGTATTTCGCCCTTTGTGATATTCCACACATTTTAGGGGTTTCATGGTTCTTACCCTTGGGTTTCTGTTTTTTTAATTTTACTGAACAACTTGTCGTGACAGCCACCTAGAGATATGGCTGGGCTTGATTTCCGCTGTTGGTTCTCTGAGGAGGTGTATGTAGCAATGGAAATAGAAACATGGAAGCCACTGGATGAGAGGTTCTGTAGTGAAAGAGTAAGAGTCTTGCCATTTGCTCAGACCTTGTGCTACTATTGATTTGTATATCTGCCTCTGCAGTGATGAATCTGACCTTGTTTGATTGCTCAGTAGTACAGAGTAGAGAAAAATTGTCATCTCTCATTTCAGTTTTATTTTGCCAAAAAGTAACTAAGTTTGAAGAGGCAGACCAGCAGATGCTGGTAACTGACCAAGAAAGGGAGGCAGTGGAGTGTCAGGCACAGCTGGGTACTGACGAGATGTCCATGGTGCTGAAATGAAGCCAACGGACCAACAGTCACTTTCTAGTATTGGCTATTTATTTTCATCAGCCATTACTCCTAAACAGGCGGTTGCTTTGTTTGCTCTTGGAGCCCTACAGCTTTGGTAGTACAGTGTCTGTGATATAGTGACAGCTTTCTTATTTGTGTTTTAATATGTTAAGCAGTGGCATGATTAACTAGTTTTACCACAAGAAAACACACCACAAACCATTGTGTGATAAATGCATAAAGGCTAAAAAATATTTTTCATAAAAAAGCTCCCCCTAGTGTGTTAAGTATTAACTATTAGAGTAAAATAGGACATATATTAGCTACAGCTCCTTTAATCGATTCATATGCACCTAATGTGGACAAAATGTCCAAATGACTAAACGTGCCTTTTTGTGTCAGAATTATGCAAATGACCTTTAATGAAATTAATCCAGTTGTTCTTTGCATTAAGGTCTATGTGTTTATAAAATTTTGAAATAGAATAATAATAAATAATCCATATATAGTGATGTGCAGCGGATGCCACAATGATGATGATTCCATAATATCCCCAACTTTTCTGCCAAATAATAATGTTTATAATGACCAAATGACCTCCACCGGCCAGAAAAGTTATATTGGTAGAGCAAGTAATACAAAGCAAAGGAAAAACAAATTTAAGCTCAGCGACTAATATTTACAAACTTCTTGTACTATGATCTTACTTAATATGGGAGATGTTTTCAGACTTCTTCTGCACGGTCTAGTAAAGCAGACTTTACAGTCTGCTTTAGTTTTGTTATCATTACTTACATGAAACTATTTCTACACTGCTGACATTGTTCCACCTCTGTCCACCAACTCAAAGTTAAGCGGTATTATTGCCATTAAGTGGTGTTACTGTAACTTGATGGTGCTGTTTTATTGGAGTAATTCTAAGAGATTGAGTATCAACACAGTTGATTTGTCCAGATGGGGTTTGAGCAAACTCCTTTTTAAAAGATTTTAAGTTAAAGAGAAAATCAGAGTTATCACTTCAACAGGAAGAGTCAGTCAGCCACTCTAATTTTGTTTATGGCTGTAGTTTTATTTATCAATGCAATTACTGTTGGTTTTACTTTTCTGAGATATTCACCACAAAATTTACACATCCTTAAACCTATCATTGTTTCCTTTTACATGTATAGACTTTAAAGCATATCAACTTGTGAACCCGGATTCATTTAACATATAGAACCATGATCTGACATTATTTGTACACCACTCTCTTTTGATGGGTTATGTCACTGAACAAAACAACATAATGATTTGTTTGTGTAGTTAATTTGCATAGCTGTTCCCGCCTGTAGCAATACCTCTGATTTATACTCTTGATTCAGACAGATGGTACTTGGTCTGCACTATCTCTGGACCAGACTCTTGGTTGTCCAGAGCAGCAGTTCTGTTTCAGTAGTAAGTGGATAATTGCCAATGGATGGCCTTTGTGTTTTGTAATTAGTTCATTGATCTTTATTTTGTTCAGCAAGTACCACCATCATCTGTATTGATATCAGCTTTCTCCATCTTTCTTTTCACTCCCCCTTTTCTATGGGGAACCCTTCAGTAATTTGCTGCCATTGTATTTAACATCAATGCAGGGCTTTCTGTCTACATGTAAGTAAAGATCCATTGCTTGTACATTCCTCCCCATAGATCAGCGTTTGTGCTGATAGTAAATAGTAATTACATGGAAACATTGTCAACATACAGTAGCATCAGGGATTACTTTACCGCAGGTCCCCTGTGTTTTGTTTTGCTGTCTGCATTGAATTGTAAAGGTTAATTAGAGTTCTTTGCTGGACTACAAACTTTATGTGGGCATTGTATCCCAGTCCCAGAGTATATAGACAGAGCAGAATTTAGCCAACCCCACCTTGGAAGAAAAATTCATCCCTATCTGCCAATGTATCAGCTTTTGCAATTAATGTCTCCTGACTGTATACTTTGAGATGGTTCCTTCTCGTTACTTCTTTTGCTCTTCGCAACACCTCTAAAAAATACATGTACACTGCTATGTGGCGGGATTCACTACCAGTAAAACATCCTGAAAAAAAGTTGTCTAAGCTGCTAAACCAAAGAAAATTAGCCGTTTAAGAATGAAGACCCAGTGGATAAAGGCAAGGGAATCCTTAGTATGTTTATATTTTCTACAAGCAGTTTCATTTGTAATAAATAAATATTGGTATATGTGAATTGCTAATGTGTGTATGTTCAGTGGGGCTTTCAAGATAAATTACAATTTGTTTTAAACCCTTGTGTGACATGACTTCATAACTACCAGTTAACTGAATCATTTCTGTATAGTTCTTAGGAATATCTGTAATAGACCTAGTTTATCTGAGATCTATCTGATTTTATATCTGAAACATATACTTGTACACATAATGAGCATATGAAGCATTTTCAGGCAGCACAGGGGTGTAGTGGGTACTACAGTTTCCCCACAGCATTAAGGATTCAGGTTATAATCCACCTCCGGCATTGGGGTCTTTCTGTGAGGGGTTTACATGTTTCTCCCAGTGTTTCTCGTGGGTTGTCTCCCGGTACTCCAGCTTCCTCCCACAGTCCTATGACAGATAGCTGAATTTGTATCTGTAAATTGCCAACAGCTGTGAAAGTGAGCGTGAATGTTTGTTTGTCTCTATTGGTGGCTTGTCCTCGATGTACCCTCTCTACCGCCCAATGTGATCAGGGATAGGTGGGAGACACCCGTAACCCTGAACAGGATATGCAGTTATAGAATTTTGAAAAATAGTTTGATGAAAAATATCTTATTTCTGGAGCTTACAGACAGTGATGCTAGCTTTTACTGTGAGAGACATAATTTCACTTGTGTGATCAGCGATCAGTACATGATTCAACACGAGGGGTGAAAGAGAGAGACACAAAACTAGAGCAATAAATCATTTTGCATAGTATTAAAAGCTTTCTGTAAGCTTTGGCCTTGGCTGCACAATGTTGTAGCAAGTATATATTTCCCCATCAATTATGACCAAGTTGATATCATGTCTATGATTTTTTCCTACTATCCTGCTGTATTTCTCTACGACCCCTGCCTTTATTTCTGCTCTACACCTCAGTTAACAGCAAGAAGGTACTAATAGTAACAACTATTCTTTATGGATTCCATATAAAACACTTTGAAATTGTAGTATTCAAAGATCGCAAAATTTCTTTCAACAAGTTAAAATAAAATGTAACATAGGTGAATTTTAAACCCCTCTTTTGAGTATCCGAAATATTATAAATTGAGCAAGAATAAAATTTGCTTCAATATGTGTCTTGAATACATCTGACAAAAGAAGTAAGGAGGGTTTCCAGAAAAAGCATTTCTAACAACACATTGGTATTCATGCAGAGATAAGCATGACCTCAATTAGCATTACAAGTATAATCCACTATCGCACACTGAACTCCACGGATACCCCTCAGTCTTTCTGATTTTTTCTGATGTCGCGCTGGATTTATTTCTAAAATGTTCCTGTTTGACGCAGCCTCATGCATTTTCTTTAATGCGTTGCTCATACTTGCTCCCCCTACAAGTACAAGGCCTGTCACAGAGCTTAATATTGCAATGCACAGATCCTGCAATAAAAACACAGTAGCCATTTGTTTATCAAAATAACAGCTGTGAACTGCAATGTCTCACCCGCCCCAGCACAATGTGCGTTAGGAACTGAGTGAGGGTACAACAGAAGAAAACCCCATTATTGATAGCCTGTTATATGGTGTTGCACTGTAATTGCTAGGTTCTGAGATCTGGACTGGAAACAGAGGCAGGCTCTGTCAGGGGATTTCGGAGATGCTCTATTTCTTGGTTGATTATCTCTGACATGCTCATGGTTTGTGGTGTTGCTTATTTCCTCTGCGAATGCCTTGTCGGATGTGAAACCGCTGAGCAAATTAACCCACAGAGTATGCGTCAGAGCCCCAACCCCGTCTTCCCACGCTGATGGTATTCTGCATCTGTTTCCTTGCATCCACCATATTGAACTATAAGAATAAAGGTTGGGGTGTTGAAGCCCCTAGGCATGTTTAACCTAACAAACCTGATAATATCACTATAAGGGAGGCTCATGGTAGTGAAATGTGTCTCCATACGCTCGATGAGGTTGAAACAAGGATACTTGTACTTAGCCATTGAAATCAAATTTTAATAAATGATTGATATAAAAGTCACACAGAATAGTAATTGAAGTATGTACCCCACTCAATTTCTCCACTCAACTGTTAAATGCCATAGTGTATAGCAGGGGTCGGAAAATTAACCCAGGGATGACAGGAAATATATATATATATATATATATTTATATATATATATATATTTCATTGATTCTTTTGACATTTATACAATGTTAAATGATATCAAAAAGTTTGAAATGATTACATTTGATTTGTTTCAACTAAGTGGGTCATTTGAGTGATTCAGGATAATATAATATGCCCGGTTAATACAACCCATTACAGAAGAAGCTTCCATCCTGGTTTTTTATCCCTGCCAAATGAGACATGGAGATATTCTGTATATCTCGAGGTAGCAGGTTTGATATGATCCAGACCTCCTCATAAACCGATTGACATAATTCATTGACATTTCCCACTTACTTTATATGGAACCATAAGGTACACTTTTCATAACTGGTTCCTTCGGTTTGCTTATTTTTACATTTTCAGACATGTTTGAATTCAAGCAATCTTCCTGTCTATTTCTTCTCATTTAGTTTCAATAAGTGGTATGATCAATCCCAATTGGCACACATGAGGTTTTTCCAGAAGCAGGATCATATTTTTTATGGTTAAGCTCTTGAAAATAAATAAAAGTAAAAGCACATGAAACATTGTAAATGAACATTGAACAACAGTAAGACTCAATTAAAGAACTGAGAGCCGTTACAGACCTGTGGCTCTCTAGGAGTCTTTTCCAGATATGTGGGTCATAAAAACTGACTGATGCTCCTCCATGTTTAGTTTTGACACTGGGCAGAAAGATTACTATACAACATTCTACATTGTTTTCTATAATCTGGGTAAGTGAGAGCATGTAAATGTAGAACGGTAGACGCCCCAGAAAGGAGACTTGGGGAACGACGGGTATTATTTTTTTGTGAACTGATGTGTGATTACCTAGGAACACGAAGTAGTCCCTGTCATTTTACGATTCCACCAAAGACAGGGAACCAGTTTTACTAATACTGTAATAATTGTTTCATTTATTAGTTTTCCCTTTTAAACTTCAACAACTGATTGATTTTTTCTCTTATTTTTTCTCTGTTTTCTTTCTTTCTTTTTTTGTAATCCATTAGCTCAATTGGAAATGCCTGTATTCATATAAAGGTCCTTTGATTTTGATTCAGTAATTTGATTTTGAGTTTGATTTTACAAGGGCCAGGGGGTATGTTATTTCCCGAGGACTTTTTTTGGTTTAAGCCAATGGTATTTCCCATATTGTGAATTACCCCAGTGAGAAGCAGACGTTTCTACTGCTCTTAATTTTAATGAAGGCCATGAATTATTCATACTTTTTAAAGTCATCCTTTCACTACATCTCCTGACACAATGCCGACGCTAAATTTCAGCTCGCTTTCATGGTTTTCTTAGCTGAACATTTGTTGAGTGGCTAGATGCCTGGTTCATTATGTTTTCATCTTGTAAGTATTCTAGGGTAGAATTCTTTGCATATGTCAAGTGCTTTGTCACATGCTCATTTTTTGTTCCAAGATATGAATCGATATCCTCATTATTCCTTTCTTCTACTTTTCCTCTACTTCAAGTGTTTCTTCAATTGGCAACAGATATGCAGATATTTCAAAATAAAGGTGTATTTTACATTGGATGATAATGTTTGATGTTTTCACTTTACATCAATGATGTTGGATCGTTGGTCCTCCAATCAATATATGTCCATCCATCCAGACATCCAGACATCCAGACAGAATTGATCGTTACCCCTAGAAATCCATTTAGTGCAAAAAAACTTGAAAATGTTTTCTTCTTCTGCCAAGGAGTGGGTAATACGGAAGAAGTTTGTCATCATGGTATGCCTCTTTAAACAGTATATTGCAGTAATGATCTTATTAGAAAATGTTATCAAGCACTCTGCTGTGACGGCAGCAATTTAGGAAGCTGGATTAAAGGCTACTTGATTAAATAGATGCAAAAAATGGAAATCACTGAATCCCACAAATTTGTCCTGCAACATCCCCCACAATGGTAGAATGCACTGCCTCAAAACAACCCTCCATGAAAGACTGCTGCTAGTTCAATTATCTTTAACGATGAAGCCATGTACATAAAAAAAACACTTAATGCCTGTTCTAACCACCTCAACAGTGTGAAGACAATAAGCCCTTCTATGCTGTTGTACTGAGAGTGTAGGTCCTTGAATTTCCGTTCATCTCTCCCTGTCTGCGGTGTGGATGTGGGCGTAAGAGGTGGGTGTCTCTTCCTGAGCTGTCATTATCTCCAGGGCTGGGTGTTAGAGGTCCATAATGACTGCTTGGCTGTGTGGATGCTGAAGAGGAGCAATCACGCTGAAGACACTAATTTGACAAGGATTTGGTGTGTGTGTGTTCGTGACAGAGAATGAGAGTATTGACTGTGTGGGTGTTGAGTGTGTGTGCACCTGTGAGTTTATGATTTTACATGCAGGTCTGCATTACGTGGGCATATTTTTCCATCTGCCATCCAGCGGAGGTGGGGGCAGCCCCACTCACAAATAGAAACAGACCAGCCAATGCTTTTTTTCTACATGGCAACAGTGTTGAAAACAGAACAACCGGGAGAAAATTAGCTTCATGAATGCATCTTCCTTCTGCTTGTCTAATGTCTTACTGTGTTTTATCCCCTAATTCCCCTAATTCCATTAACATCTTTTAGAGAGGTTGTTAATGGAATTAATGTCGACGAGTAACGAGAATAAGTTCTTACTGAATCAACACTTACCCCTTCCTGTGAGTCAAATAGCGGTACTAGGAATGGTGACCCTGTCCCCCAACAGTTTTTTTTGGACATGTTACTGTGAAAATCTATATGACAGCTTGGTGCAAAAGATGGCTTGTTTTGTGATCATCTTCCAAGAGATTCTTAAACCCAAATTTTTGGTATTGTATTTCCGAAGCCAGATATGTTTCTCTGCAGATTTATTACCGGTAAATCAAAACTGTTATGTTTTGATTAGCGGGACAGGGCTTGCATTTGATGGAGGCCTCTTCATAGATTTGTTTTTCTGTCTTCGTTTGAAGTAGAATTAATTGTACTGAGACAATAATTGTGCACTAATACTGGCAGCAGCTGTTTGTTTTCATTGATTGTTTAGCAGCAGCAATTGATGGGATTTAATGCCAGGATGATTTCAAACTGAAAGAGTTCAGAGGACTGATGAAAAGAAGGAGCAGAGGGGACACATTTCTCCTCCCAAAGGAATTGGAAGAGAGAAAAGAAGTACATGTTAGACAGCAGTAGGAGAAGGTGAGGAGGAGGAAAAGAATAAAAGAGGCAATAAATGCTGGGTTGTACTCATTACAAGGGTGATTGTGTTCAGAGGATTAACATTATGAGTGCTGCTCACACTCCAGGCTCAAGTCTAATTTCTTGCTCATCCCAGGTGAAGGATGGAAATTCATAATCATTACCTTCACAAAGACACAATTCCCAGACTGCCTTTGTGCTATCGTCTACATGAGCAAGATGGTGAACCCCATCTTGCTCATGTTTACAGCTCCGCTGGGATAGGTGAAATGTAGAAAACTATTTTCATAATGTTGTACGATTCATAGCTTTAAATGACATTAAAGAGTATGCTTTTTTAGTTTAAAGACATTTGTATGTAATTATTGGACATATTCCACATATTTCTGTCAGTGGCAACCACTGCTGGCTGATTTAAGTTTGTCTGAGGCAACAATGGTAAATGGTAAATGGACTGTACTCATATAGCGCTTTTCTAATCTGCTTGACCTTTCAAAGCGTTTCTACAACACGAGTCAGCATTCACCCAAACATTCATACACTGATGATGGAGATCATCATCCAGGCCATGCAAGGCGCCACATGTTCATTGGGAGCAGTAACCATTCAAGGCATCATTAACACCATCATTAACACACCAATGGATCGCAGTGGCCAGGGATCGAACCACCGACCTACAGATAAGTGGACAACTGCTCTTCCAGGTGATCCACTGTCGCCCCCAACGCTCTTACAGTACCTTGGAATTTATAGCTACTTAATACTAAATTAGAAATAATTTGGACTATAAGGCACTATAATAATAACAATAATAACAAGAAAAAGATGCAGTGATATTTGCTTTGCTGTCAAAGATTCCTGTTTGGGTACCTAGCTCTAGCTTAAATACTTACTTAAATTTCAGTATCTTTTCACTTATAATTCTGTGAGAAACAGCTTAGAAAATGACTGCTAACCTTTGTGTTTCTGTTGCACATTTGTTATGAGCAATTTTAATTATAGTACAAACATCTGAATCAAAGGGGAAAAATCAACTTGGACACTCAGACAGTTACATCTTAATTTATGATTCTAATGTTTCCAATGTCGTCTCGCTTGAAAGTCTAGCATCCTTTAAAGCTAATCAACCCCTGTGATTTAAGTTACATACAGGGTATTAGTCACTACCATAAGCACAAAGTGGGTGGGCGACCACCCAACTTGTTCTCATCAGCAGCAGAAAGACTAGGTGGGTTTACGTGGACACATTTCCCCTTTCAGAATTAAATCAAGAATCAGGATATTCCTTAATTTACTGCTTACATTAGCAATGATCTAATCGGAAATGGTTTTTACATGCGCCAACACATCAATCGGAAGAGCTGTCAACAGGTGTGTGACGAGGGCAAAAGCAACCAATTGAGTGTTTCATTAGAGGATGGGCATTTATCATGTTTTTGCTGTTATTCTGATGGTGTCTAATGAAGAAACAACTTTTAATAACTCATGTTTACTTCTGTACTGGAGGAACAGGAGAGGGAGAGAGGAACAGGAGAGGGAGAGAGGAACAGGTGTTGTCAGTGCCACTGAGTGGTTTTACTCTGACTAACATTACATCATTCAGGCATTATCAAATATAGCTGCTGCTAATGAAAATTCAGCCCATTGATGGTCAGAGACTTTCACAGAGGTCTACCTCCTCTTAAATTATTGAATTTAGGGTTGCATAAAACGTGAAGTTGGTCACCACAAATGTTACCATCAACATCATACGTAATGTTTGAAGCAGAAACTCCTCATGGCGGGCTTCATCTAATCCACGTAATGGACAGAAGTCTTTGATTCATGGGTTGAAGCCTATCTAAGCTCTTTAAGTTCAACAAAAGGTAAAGTCGGTTGGTCTGATCCACTTCATTGTCGTTCGATTTATGCATAAGCATATGTTGTCGATTATAAAATTGATGTCTTTAAAGTTTCCCAGCCATTTTCAATTTCTTGTACATGTTTGTAGAGTTTATTATTTCTTACTTTCGTACCTAATTTCTTGAGAGTTTGTATCAAGAACAAACTCTCTGCTGTATTCTAGAGGAGTAAATGCCGGTATCGTGCATGTGAATAGCTCACATAGGATTATTCTAATACACTTACAAGCATCAGTTGCCTTTCCGAAAGGACTCGGATTACCCTCTTGCAAAGTAATTAAATCCTTCAGAGCGAGCCTTCTGATTTGGAAAGGTTTATTTAAATAAAGCATTTTCTTTATGATTAGGCTTCTTTTGCGAATCTATTCGGAACTAGGCTGTCCATGTAAATCCACCTGCTGTGTGTGTTTGGCGTGCTGTTGGTTTAGGGATTATCCTTATTGTCACAATTAAGCAAAGGCCTCAAACAGAGTGTTACATTCTGTCTGAGCAAGTGTCTCTGAGGATTTGTTCAGCCAGTGAGCACAAACATAAATGGGAACAAGGGTCAAATTGAGGAGAGAATTGAGACACTAGATTTCTGAAAATCTCTGTTTTGACCCGGCTCCATTTCAGCAATGTTCTTGGAATTTCTTTCCCTTAACACCATGGAGGAATGAGAGAAAATGGTACAACATGATTGAACTGAGAAGGATGAGTGTGCCCTTGTTCATGAGGACTTTTATTGGTATTCAGATGAAATCATTTGGAACATTTGCTCAGTCGGAGGCCTCAGATGAGTTGATAATTGTAGATATGTAAAAAGAAGGTGAATTATTGTGGTGTGTGTTGCTCAGTTTCTGTTCTTTTCCTTTTCCCTACAGAGTTGGGCTCTTTTCTGGGCCATTGCATCTAGTGAGAGGAAATCACTGGTGAATCAGTAGTTCCTCCCACCACCACCCATCCCGCAACCCTCCCGCCCAATGCTCTGCATTGTTACATTAGTTGGTATTGGTGGAGCCAGCATAGCAAGCAGCTGTGATAATGCAGGCATTATGATGAGCTTGTCAGTACTGCTGAGGGGGGGGGGGGTTCCAGTGTTATATGAGAGGCAGCGTCTGGGGATTGTTAGAGAACACAATAGTAATACACAGGGACTAGTACTGAAGCTGCGTTCTCATAATACTTTTTCATTCTCATTAATTTAATAATTTAGACATAAATGGGACTTGATTTTGATCAACCTAATTTAAAGATTAATTAATTTAAAGATGAATTAATTAATTTAAAGAATTTCCAAGCAGGTCCAGTTAAGAATGGGTCCTAAATTTTTCTGATCAATCGGAATTGTAGGTTGCTGAGCTATATATCAACCAATTAATCAGTCTGCCTGATTAATCTGTGCTAATAGGGCGTTTAACACTTTAAAGGTATCAGATTCAATCAGATCAGATTTGTGCCCTTTTTCATAATAACCCTGGGACATGGAAAATTTGCATTAAGGCTCCAAACACAAGATAAAGTTATTGTTTTTGGGTACCTGAATGTATATTTAAAAAAAATATTAATTTTGTATAAGACAGGTTGTTGGTTGTCATGTGACATAATTTAAGTATTAGACTGAAGTAACGTGCTTCCCTGCTGAAGACCTTTCGCTCTGTTTTCATATACCGGCCCGTTACAACTTTTAATACTGGCAAAGAAATTACTCTTAAAAAAGGGAACTGAAAATTCCAAATCTTAAGCTTTGGTTATTTACTAAAATGACTAACACATGAATAACTAACCCTAACCATAACCTAAAACATAAGGACCATTTCAACGAGAAGCGGTTTATTATCTTGATTTCTCGTCCCTTGTATTCCACTACCTGCACACTGATTTTGGTGCAGCATCAAGTAGAGAGCATTTTCATTATTCATGAAACTATTGAACTGTTTTTGGTATCTTAAATTTTAATGAAGCGTAATAAAAGTGAAACTAAACAAGCAGGATACTAAAAATGGTAATTGTGCCTGAAAGCCATAGCGTATGTGTAAACATGTTTGCACATATGTAGTATTTTTTTTAAGGCTTCTTCACAGGCTCTGATGGTTCTAGGTCACATAAAAAAGATTGAAAGGAATGAATAACGGCCTACTGAGAATATGAAGACGAGATAGTATTGTTTTTTTCAGATGAACCATCTGCCCGGCCAAATTTAGTACACAAGACTTCTTGAGACGGAACAGAGAAAGGGAACATGAGGTTACAACCAGTATATTGGCAGTTGAACCTAAAAAGGTGGTGCAGCCTTTGGCAAAACAGCAGTCAGTGAGCGAAGCATTTCTGTGTGTGTGTGTGTGTGTGTCTGTGATTCATTATTGTGTCTGCGCACTAGCCTGCCAGGGGCACTGGCTGGACTTCCTCCTCCTCTATAGCTAAAATCTGCACAGACAGAAAGCTCCCCCACACCGGAACAGGCTCACTGCTTTAATATATTTTGACAAGGGAAAGCTTTATCACAGCTCTCGACTTTCATCGAGTAAGTCAAGAGCAATTGCAGGGATATAAAACACAGAAGAGCAGAACAGAACTGAAAATAATGTGTAAATATTCTGTGTTCTATATATCCGAAACTGTGATATTATGGAATCATCATTGCCGCCGCTGCAATGTGCGCCACAGATTCTGCATGTTAATATGATGACATGTAAACTATTTCATGGATAATATTTATATATACCCTCATAGAACTAGAAGAAGAACGGGGTTAATTTTGGAAAGATCAGTCGCAAATTTCTGCCACAAAGGCAAATTGGCAAAATCACAATTTTCAAACCATAATTTTCCCAACTGTTGGTCTAATTTAGTCCAAATCTGGTGCCAGATTTGGTGCAGATCAAACGACCGAAGAAGATATATCCAGTATATATATATATCATATTTTACTCTAATACTTAATATTTTACTGACAAATGGGATCTTTTTAAGTAAAAGCACTTTTTTTAACTTTTTTTTTTAACATAACTTCCTCACCGTTGGTCTGATTTACTCCAAGTCTATCTCATATTAACCGCCTCAAGGAGGTCTAATTTGTTTTTGTCACATTTTACTGGAATTGTTCATATTTTACTCACTAGGCGGGCGATTTTTCTGAAAAAAACTGTTTTTATGTCCAATTATGTCCAAAATTGGATCTACTTAAGAGATCTATTTTGCATATAGATACTCACTGGCCATTTAATTAGGTACACTTTTTAAACTGCTTCTTAACGCAAATATCTTATCAGCCTATAGAATGGCAGAAACTAAATGCATTTAGGCATGCAGACATGGTCAGTACGACCTACTGAAGCAAAACAGAGCACCAAAATGCCGAAGCGGGCTGGTATTAGCATTTCAGAAACTCCTGATCTAAAGGGATTTTAAAGCAAAACCATCTCCAGGGTTTACAGAGAATTGTCCGAAAAAGAGAAAATATCGGGTGAGTGGCAGTTCTCTCGGAGAATATGCCTTGTTGATGCCAAAGGACAGAGGAGAATGGCCAGACTGGTTCAAGGTGATAGAATAGCAACAGTAACTCAGATAACCACTATACACATCCAAAGTATGCAGGACAGCATATCTGAACGCACATCAGTCGAACCTTGAAGCAGATGGGCTACGGCAGCAGACGACCACATCGTGTACCACTCCCATCAGCTACAAAAACAAAACTAATGCTACAATTCACACGGGCTCACCAAAATGGGACAAAAGGATATTGGAAAAATGTTGCTTGGTTTGAAAAGTCTTGATTTCTGTCGGGACATTTGAATATAGGGTCAGAATTTGGCAGAAACAACATGAAAGGATGGATCCATCCTTCCTTGTGATGGATGGCAACTTCCAGCAGGATAACATGCCATGTCACAAAGTTAAAATCATCTCAAACTTGTTTCTTGAACATGGCAATTAGTTCACTGTACTCCAATGTCATCCACAGTCACCAAATCTCAATCCAATAGAGCGTCTTTGGGATCTGGTAGAAAGGGAAATTTACATCATGGATACGCAAACTGATAAATCGGCAGCAAGGTGTGATGCGTTCATCTCAATGTCTATGGACCAAAATCCAAATGTTTCCAGTACCTTGCTGAATTTATGCCGCGAAGAATTAAGACAGTTCTATATCTAAATAATTTCACTAGAGAAGACATGCTGTTGGTTAGTGGTATGGAGGAGGATGCAGTGAACAGGGCAATATAGAAACATCTGATCTACTGTGGCAACCCCTAAAGGGAACAACTGAAAAAAAAAGTCCACATTACTCATAAGGGGGAGCTTTTTGTTGAAAACGCGGTTTCTTGTCCGTAACTTCCCAACCATAAGTCAGATGACGTCTTGATTTAGCTCATATGAATTGAAACTAATCAAATCAAATCAAATTTGTAGCGCAACAACTGTTGTTTCAAGGTGTTTCCCAATAATAGCTGGTCTACAGCAAACTTTTTATTTAATTATCCTTCATAGACCCAACAAATCCCTCTGTGAGAAAGCATGACAGTGGCGAGAAAAAGCTGCCTTTTAACGGGTAGAAACCTCAAGCGGATCCAAGACTCAGTGTGGATAGCCTAATGGCATGACCGGTTGGGTTTGAAAAGAGAGAGATAGAGGGAGAATGAAACCGAGAGAGAGAGAGGAGTAGAGAGAGAGATGTGGGGAAGAAGAAGCAATGATATCAGCTAGAGTAAACCACTTCCTTCTGCCTCTCCGGAGTTGGGCCGCGGCAGCAGCAGGGATCCCAGTATGATAATAACAATAATAACAGTATGATAACATAATTGTACTTATCATCATCCTATTGTAATCAGTGGGCATCAAGCCATCATCCATGTGACCCTGCAGGGTGAAAAAGCACAAAGAATCCTGGGAAGAAGTCAAGTTAGTATCATGCAATAATCCATTAAGAACAGAGATATGTTTTCTTAAACTGGTTCTGGTCAGCACACATGCAGCTGTGGTTTGGGTCAGCTGGAGATGCTTCAGATACCTATTGGGACCGCCTGCTAATAGGGCATTGCAGCTTGGAAGTAAAAAAAACGCATGAACTTATTTTTCTGTGTCTTTTCCGTATCTGTATCCGTATTTTAGAAATATAACTGATGAAAAAAGCCAGTCCTACGAAATTTGTTTTATGTGGGGGTCAAAGGACATATCCAGATCTAAGATAACTCCCAGGTTCCTCCCAGTGGTGCTGGAGGACAAGGTTATGCCATCCAGAGTAGTTATATTATCAGATAAAGTGTTTTTTATGGTGCTTGGGATAAAACTGAAGTTATTGTGCTTGGGTCCAAGCACAATAACTTCAGTTTTATCCGAATTTATTAATAGAAAAATTGCTGGTCATCCTAGTCTTAATGTCTTTGAGACACGCCTCTACATTGGATAAGTGATTAGATTCACCTGGTTTCATTGATATGTACAATTGTGTGTCATCAGCATAACAGTTAAAGTTTATGGAGTGTTTCCTGATAATGTTGCCTAAAGGGAGCAAATATAATGTGAATAAAATTGGCCCATACGCAGAACTGTGTGGAACTCAATGGTAACTTTGCTATGTACGGAGGATTCATCGTTAACAAGTACAAACTGAGATCTGTCAAGTAAAAAAGACTTAAACCCATTTAATGCAGTGTCTTTTTATGCCAATTAAGTTTTCAAGTCTTTGTATTAGATTTTGGTGGTCAATAGTATCAAATGCAGCACTATGATCTAACAAGACCAGAACAGAGACCCATCCCTTATCAGATGCAAATAGAAGGTCATTTGTAACCATGACCATTGCCGTTTCTGTGCTATGGTGAACTCTAAAACCAGACTGGAAATCCTCAAATAAACTGTTGTTATGCAAAAAATCACACAATTGTTCGGCCACCACTTTTCCTCGGATTTAAGAGAGGAAAAGAAGATTAGATAGCCTCTGTATCATAAGTCCGCTTGATAAGCAGTGGTTTGATTATGGCTATTTTAAAGGAGTGTGGTACGTAGCCTGAATTTAAAGACAGATTGATGATTTCTAATAGAGACTTGTTGACTAAGACTAAACTTTCTTTTAGCAGACTAATTGGGATGGGGTTTAGGAGACAGTTTGTTGTCTTGGATGAGGAAATGAGAGCAGTAAATTGTTTAAGATCAATAGGACTGAAGCAGTGTAGATGGGCGACAGGTCTTTCGGTTGTTTCCAAGAACACAGTCCTAGGGTTTAAACGAGAATCATTAGAGGGCAGAAGGTTGTGGTACTTGTCCCTAATAATAAGAATTTTGTCATTAAAGAAGCTTGCAAAGTCACTGCTGCTACGGGTTCTAGGAATAATGGGCTCAATAGAACTCTGACTCTCAGTCAGCCTCGGTAAAGTGCTGAACAGACACCTGAGGGTTTTTTTTTTTTTCTTAAATCGGTGCAGAGTAATAGGCCAATCTGGCGCTGCAAAGGAATCTCCAATATATTTTAATGCTATCTTGCAAGGCTAAGACTCTACAAGCTTTGTGTGACAACCTTTTCTTTCCAATTTTGTCTTTCTAGGAAATCTGCCTTGTTTTGATGCTGAACTCAGAAGAAGTATTTAACTTTATTTATCCACATAATTGAGCGACAATGTGATCTTACCTTAGGGCATATTGCTGACCTCATTGAATTAGTTAGGTTGAGCAAATGTCAAATTCTGATGACAATGAGATTTTAAACAAACAAAACAAATGCATTAGGCAAGCATGACTGTTGCCCTAACTGGTGACTGTTAGGGCAAGGTGTGTTTTCATCCTGTTTGTCAGATCAGTCTTCTGTTCTCCTCTTCACCACAAGGTGTCTCTCTCCTCAAATCTGTGCTTCTACACCTGCTTCCACTACTGATCAACTTGTCTGCTGAGCAGCTCATTCTTCTCATCAATGAAATGATTTTTTTTGAAGTTTTCGATTTCCTTGCATTCAGATTAAACTGTTCTTACATCAATAGGCATTCACAGGACAGATACCGTTTCCTCATAAGTGCATTTGTTTATCACATCATTGAATAATACATTGTTCAGTAATCAGCCTGTTCTCATTGTCAGTAAAGTGCATCAAAGATTGATTGCTGAATAAAGCTGTTTATAATAAGTACAGGGAAGAAGGTGGATGATAATCTCCCACTTATATAATATATACACACTAATCAGCCACTAGATTATAACCACCTACCTAATATTGTGTAGGACCTTCTGTTGTTCCCTAAAACCTGTGAAGCATCAAGGCATGGACTCCACAATACCTCAGAAGGTCTGCTGTGATATATGGAACCAAGGACACATTAAAAGCAGACCTTTCATGTCTTATAAGATTTGAGGTGAGGCCTGAATGGGTCTTAATTGTTTGTCACATCCCACAGATGCTGCATTGGATTGAGATATGGGCATTAGGAGGCCAAGCCAACATCTGAAACTTGTTGTTGTGTTGTTCCTCAAATCATTCCTGAACCATTTCTTCAGGGTGGCAGGTCACATTATCCTGCTGGGAGAGGCCACTGCTATTATGGAATATCATTCCATTGAAGGGAATTCTTTAGTCTGAAACACTATTTATTAACATCCACATAAATGACATGTCCCAAGGTTTACCAGTAGAACGATGCTCAGAGTATCACGCTGCCTCAGGCATGCACATGCACTTCACCATTCACATGATCTGAAAGAAGAAATATGATTCATCTGACCAGGCAACCCTGTTCATTTGCTCCATGGTTCACTTCTGATACTGCTGTGGGGGATTATAGCTGATTTCAGTGGTAAACGGAAGTCATAATAAGGCAAGAAGGGAAAATTTTATCCTTTAATTTGATGTATTAGAGGCAGGAAAAATGGGAATCATAGAAATCTGAGCGAATTTGACAAGGGCCAAATTGTGTTGGCTAGACAGCTGAGTAACCAGCACATCCAGAACTGAAGATCTTGTTGGGTGTTCCTTGTGTGAAGTGTTTAGTATCAACCGAAGTGGTCTAAGGAAGGGCAACTGGGGAACCTGAAACAGAATCATTGATGGGGGATGGGGAGGGATGGCTAGCCTGTTTAATCTGATCCCACAGAAGTTAAAAAAAATAACTGAGAAAGTTCCTGCTGGTTCTGATTGAAAGGTTACAGAACAAACAGTGCATCACAGAACTTAACACACAGACAAAAATTGGAGTTACTCAGTACTAACCCGGATCTGTTTAATACCAGGGATCTACCAGTATACCAATACCCAATACCAGTTGGGGTTATGTAGCTTGCTAAAATATAAAATTATATCAGATGTTTTGTCTGTAATACTTTCACCTCCCAAATTTCTCATCCAATCACGACTAAGATTCGCAATCTTTTCCTCATAGGTCCACCTCTCCTATGCCCTGCCAGCAATTAACTGATAATTTTAATGTTTTCTGATAGGCTTACTTCGTACTTCCTTGTGCAATGAATCGATTGTATTATGTATTTCCTTAATGTATAACTAATGATATCTAAGCTCATTTGGCTGCTTTGATTTCATTAGAAATAAACTGCATCCTGTAAGCACATGCCTGTTAATGGGTCTGGACAACCGGTCTTCACAAATAGCCTCCCTGAATTAAGGTCTTGTTCAAAAATGACATCAGCTGGAAATTTCTATCAACATAAATAAAAAGTTGTGAGTGAAATGTTGAAATTAAGCAACACGTTATATAATTATTTTTTGCCTTCAAGTGACCCAAATCAGGTTTCTTTTTGTCAAGTCTTTGATATTAAAGCAAGCATCAGATTTTTTCAGATCGGATTTGATTCACTTTTATGTGTGTTTCTACATTGGAATGAGTCGAAACATTCTGTTCAGAATTCATGTGGCTTTTTGCTGTGCATCCACTGACTGTAGTCATAAGCCTGTACTGGTTTTGAGGTAAAAGGAACTTCTGGAGACAAGAGATGATCACAACAATGCACTTCGTCTGGTGAACAGCTATTGGAGTGTTTGTTGTCAGAGCACAATTGTGTTTACTCCTAGCACATCCATTTTGGTTCAAATACAACGAGTCGTCTCAAAAATCTGATGGCTGTTGTTGGTGAGGCCGACCTTTGCCAAAGCAGTTCAAATTGAATATATTGGCCCCTGGAAATGCCACGCATGAACGCATTAATACTAGATACTGGGCACTTGCAATTATGAGTTAATAATCAAGATATTCTAATCTCTTTTGAACCAAAAAAAAAATCACTTTTGAACAATTTGGCTTGTAATCTACACATAGCGTTGGATCTGTGTATTTAAAAATGGCACCTTGGGCTTCCTTCACTCTGCAGGACAAATGACACAAATGTGATTTTATTTTTCCCTCATATGTAACAAGTCTTTTTTTTCCAACAGCACAAATCATAAAGCTATGTTCAAACTGCTATACAAAGTCACCAAATTCTAATTTTTTGTCAAATCTTATCTTTTGGCTTTGGCTGCTCACAATTATCATACATGTGACCTGTATCTGTGACATCCGTGTGAAAAGATCTGTATCGTGGCCCCATATTTTCAAGAAACATGTTGGGGAACAACAGAAAACATCATTGATATTTCAATCTTTTATCCAAAATAACAAAATAGTGATTAAGGCCGTCAATTCTTGCAGTTATATTTGCAAATCTTGCTTGTCGTTGATCTGATCCTCCAAATTTGACTTTGTCCCCTATTTTGACAAACATTGATGAAAGAAGTCTCATGAATTCTGATCCATCCGTTCACACTGCTGTGACATTACGAATCAGATATGTATCTAGTGTAGGACCATATATGAACGTTATCCAAATGTATAAGATCGGATACAATTTGATTTGTTTTGTTCACATTGTCCTGAAAAGAAAAAAAAAGAAGAAAAAACACAGGAGTTGCATATAATTCAGTGTGGCAAATTTTACGCATCATAGTGTTTGTACTTCTTGCATATGAAATGGATGGTTTGTAAAGGCGACCTTTTTAAATAAAGGCAACTATTGGAGTGATTGGTATTTAGTAAAAATGATTTATCATTGAATAAAGCTGAGTCGTGGAGATCTCTAGATATTAATGACAGCTTGATTTCATTTAATTTTTCGTTGATTTGGATAAGTGTACGTTTAAGGAAAACCTCCGTGTCAGCCAGAATCGTCAGGGCTGATGAAGACCATGCGATAAAGCTGATATAGTGCTCTGATCAATGGTAGTCGGATATTGTTACGTTTGGCTGTAGTTATGTAACCAGTTGGGGAGTCCGTTGTTTTGGCGTAGCGTTTGACGTTACATGACGACGCGTGAATGTGAGACGCGCGAGAAGCTCACATCATGTCCATCAGGGATGGAGGAGCGCTCGATGAAGAGCAGACCAGCTGATGCTCGCCTCGGTGAGTCTGTGGAGCCCGTGATGCGACAGAGAGGGAGAAGCTTTGTGCAGCACCACTGAGACGGAGATAGGTCTTTCTCCCGGTGTGTGAAGCCGTTCTCACACCAGGAGGAGGAGGTGGAGGACGAAACTATCTTTGCTGGTGGCAACACTCAGCAGAGATATGGCAGGCGCGAAGCTGACGCCCTCTCCCTCGGAGATCGACCCCGACGTCAAGACCGAGGTTAAGAAAACCCCGGAGCCCACCTGGGTAAAACCGTCCAATCCTCTCCGGACCACGAGCTCTTTCGGGAGCGATGCCGGTCAAAGGTAGCTGTCGCAGATCCGCACCAGAGTCGCATGCGTGTGAATGCGTTTGGCTTGATGCTGCAAGCGCAAGGTGCTTCAAGTCTTCCAAATAACTTAGTGATCATCCTTAGGCAGAAGGTCATCAAGATTCCATCATCATTAAATCCGTGCACCAGTAAATTGTGACATTATCGTCGTGCACCGAGTTTTGCAGGGTCTGTTTTCTCAATTATGGTGAAGCATAAACACAACCCGCGCGCCTCTTCATGAGACAAATGGCTAATGATTGCAAACGCTCAGCCTTCAATCGTTTTTGTTTTTTTTCTGGCAGCATCACTACGATTGATCTGATGTCTTCAGTGTGTAGTGATTATATAATTAAGATGATGCTGCATCTCCATTAAAATTTTATGAATCCTGATTTTCTATTTTTCTTTTTTTTCTTTTTTTTCTAAGGGGTTGGGACAATACTTAACCACAGAGTTCAGAGCAGAATCTGAGGTGGCATGATGTCTTGATTTATAGGTGGAACAAAACTGCAAACCACATGGGATCAAAATGACATACCTTTGTCATGTTGATTAAAATTATTTTTTTTTCCCGCACATCTACACCACTCAATCGAATTTGCTTGCTGATCTCCACCTCATTGACTCGCTTCTGTAATTTGGTAGACTAATGATATTGTGGTTTGTGCAAGATAGGCTGGAAGAGACCTTTGGTCAGGAGGACAAACTTACTTACTGAAATTCTGTCTTTAAATATAAGATCTCGCCTGTAGTGATATGCAGGTTGGTGTATCTGAGAGCCGATTGTGATTGTTTCGGCACAACTGCACAGTCCATGTGTTGGTGGTGCAGTCCGTTCTCGCTCAGTATTTACAGCACACAATTTTAATCTCTTTTAATTTATTTTAGGATATTAGTATTTTTGGCTGTGATCTGAAACTTGGCACCTACAACAGAATATGGACCATTTTCTATAGAACTTCGTTTTAAAACTGTGTAAACACATAAATTCCATAAAGGTTGACAAAATGGATAATATCAAGATATGGCATGCAAAATCAACAAATTAATCTGGCAGGTCATAAGATCTCATCTCTTAAGTCATCAACAATGAGGCTCTATGTGGGGAAATATCTTTAAATATTCATAAAACTCTTACTCCCCCCTTCTTCATGAGCAACTTTGAATCAATAATATAAACCCATTGAGGAAGCTGTCTACCAAAAATGCCTAAGGAGTTTTAAATGTTGTTTGTGCTTACTGTATATACAGTCTCCCAAGATGCATACATGAATCAAAAGCTTTCCAGTGGGGAGAAATATTTCCTTTGATGTATGAGACAGCTTTACAGCCGTTGTGTGTTGTCTTAGAAAAAGCAAACTAGCCTTCAGTTGGGTCGCTTATTGGTGGCCTTGCATGAGTTTGAGATTCTTTGAGTATGAGTGCTCTATTCGATGTTTTCTCTTAATATTTACATTATTGCAAAGAATTATATTATTCAGCTAATGGTGCAAAAATTGATGATGACAGCAGCAAGGAATTGAGTTAGCGCTACTCGACTCAAGCAGCTGTTCCGGCTACTTCCCGCAGTCCAAAAATATGCAATATGTTTGAACTGGTGGCAGTGCAGAGATTACGGCAAAGAAAAAGCAGATGAGGATAATGAACGGGTGAATATACATTACTCTACACTTAATGTTGGATGATGTTTTGATGATGGTGTCAATACTAAAAATGTATTTGACTTTAAAATAACAGCATAGTCTGATTTGTAGTAGTCAATGTAAATGAGGTATAGACTGATGTGCAGAATCTATGTGTTTATACGCAATGACAGTGAGAACAGTGCAAAACATTCAATTCTCCCAATAATTGCAGTGGCGCATATATGATTACATCAATACTGAAGAAAGGCTGATGTTTGAAGATAGGGCATCTGGTCATAAATTATATCAAGTATTAGCAAGGTGCAGCGGTATATAGAATTAGAGAATAATAAAAATAGAATTCTACAGACATTCTATTTAGGTGTTTGCAGTGATGGTTTGAGGTCTTGAATCTTGGGATTAACATCTTCGTCAGTTGTCTGAGCTCTGAGAGCAGTATGTAGCCACTCCGTCTGGACATGCTAGATTATATTAACTGATGCTATATTGCAATGCCAGACTCCACAGAGACCCGTGGAGAATATCTTCAGATCTGCTGAGGCGGTAAAACTGATGGACTCAGCTGGCCAGTTGCCAAAGGAAACCAGATTTGGACAACTATCCAGCATTTAGTAGAAATATAGTGCCACTTTCCAATGAACTTTTGGATCCTATCTTGGTTTATCCTTCTGTCAATTTGTTTGAGAAATACTCAAAAAAAAAGCTCTCGGATAGTCTCTGGCTGTCTTTTACTGGCTGATATGATGATTTCCGAAATCTGCGAGCTCTTGTAGTAAAGTTTTGTAGTTAAAAAGTTAAAATTTCTGCCTCAGATTTATGTCCAGCTGACTGCAAAATGAGACAGTGTCATTAATCTGGCTCAAGGTATAACACAGCCTATACACAGTTGATTTATTTCTGCATAATTTACAGCACAAGGGAATCACTTTTTATGTGTGTGTATTTAACATTCTAATTGCAGTATTGATGCCTAGATACCGCAGGCAGTATAGTGACTAATTGAGACTGGGAGGGTCTTTGAGAACAGAGGGGCAGGATGCAGCCTAAACAGCGACTCACAGATATATTTTGGCTTCAGGCATCCTCAGCATCACGTCAAAAAATCAGTCGGGGCAAAAAAGGCGTTTGCTTGTTGTGTAATGAGTCTGACGCGCATATAAACTGAATGATATTCTCATTAATGGTAAATTCTGAACCAAAAGAGAGAGAGGTTGAGAAGCAATGATATCAGCTATTCTAATCCACTTTCCTCTGCTTCTCCAGGGTCGGGCCGCGGCTGCAGCAGGGATCCCGGGTTGATAATAACCAAAAATAGTAATATAACATTTAGCAATAGCTTAAGGAAAAATACTATACTATAATAATAATAATAATAATAATAATTGTAATCATCATCATCATGATCATCTTGTAATCAGTGGACATCGAGTTGGTCCACAGCCGTAGATTCAGTTACCAATCATGTGACCTTGCAGGGGGACAAAGCCCAAAGAATCCAGGGAAAAATTCAAGTTAGTAACATGCAATAATCCAGTAACATGTATTAAAGTGAGTGGGATGTATAAACATTATAGAAGCTTGATGGAACTTTGCTTATGATTCTCAAATAGATGTGACTACATTTTAAAAAGTCAAGAAGTAGCACCTGTCTCCAGAGATCATGAGCCAGTTCCTAAACTGGGTCATGATGGTTGAGCAGTTTGATGTAGGAACTATTTTCAATCCTTATCACCATGCAGAAGGAGTTGTGCATCTGCTCAGGGATGGGAGACTAAGTTAGTAAATATTAGAATTTAATAGTAGGCAAGATACAACAAACATTCTAGATTTGGGGGTATTTTCATATTTGATTAATCAAATCGACACTGTAGTCTATGCCAGTCATTTATATAGTCCTGCGATTGAGGCTTAATCAGTTGATTAATTAATTCAGTTATATAATTTCCTGTTATTGTGTTGTTCCTTTAATTGACAGTTAAATAGATTAGAAAGATCACAGACACAGAGGGAGAAGTTATGCAACAAAGGCCAGGAAAAAAAGGATATATGTTCTGAGCTTTAAAACAGCTTGTCACAGATGAAAGGATTTAATTTCTTTATTAGAAAATGTTCATATATATAAGCATTTTTGGCAAAATTGTTTTCCAAAACGCTAATACTCTAGGCATATTTTATTACAAAAAAATATATATATGTATTATCTCGGTTTTATTTGTGAGTCCATTTATCAAAAAAGACCTTCATTGGGTTCCTCTACTTCCACCCAACTCTTTACCATCCTCATGCAGACACATCAATATACTTATCCTATTAAAATAGTGTTGTATAAAAAATAAATCATGTTTAGATACATTTAAATCTGATGTGAAATTTTTCAAAATGGGAATATTGATCCCTAATTTCTCAAAATTTGGAGCGACTATATCATTTTTTTTGTCTTAATTTCACTAGATGTAAGCCTCATTGGGATTCCTGATTCAATGCAACACATTCTTTTATGTTTTATGATTCTATTATTGATACCTTATTAGATTTTTTCTCTTTAATTTATTATATGTTTTGTTTTTAATGTTTCTTTGCGTTATTTCAAAATGAATTGCTCCACAATCACACTGTGGTTGCAAATACTTAAAACATTTCACATTTTTTATTGCACAGCCTGCATTATTAGGAAACATGGTCATGAATGAATTAGGCTTTCAGTCTGATTAAGTACCGGCGGTTGAATTAGGGTTTCTAATGTGCTTAATGGCATGTTGTCATCATTATTATTCATTAAAAGAGGAGGATGAAATCTCCCAGAAGCTGACTCAAGAAATGAAGCTAATACAAAATACCCAGGGTTGCCATGACTGCAATTAAACATAATGAACCCTGGATAGGAGCATAATTAATCTTAAGGAGTGATAGTGGTCTTCAATTAAGAGGGTCTGAAGAATGTGAGAATAAGGGATTATTCGAGGGAAGCCACCAAACTTAACAGCTCTTTTGGCTCTGTGTTCATTATCTAAGTGGGTATTATTTATTAAAAAATAAATAAATAATAATAATAATAATAATACATTTTATTTATAACATACTTTACATATGGATTTAATCTCAAAAGTGCTACAAGATAAAGGCATCAATAAAAAAATATTATAATAATAATATGAAAATATGGGCAAAGAACAGCAATGTTAATTCAAAGTTATAGGTTCAGCCAAAATGAAAGTTTTAAATCCTTTTTTAAAAGTCCTCTGTGGAGCCCTCAGATGGTCAGGGAGTGCATTCCAAAGACGAGGGGCAGCAAAACAGAAGGCCCGATCACCAATAATACCAACTGGACCACTGTGAAAGTATTGCCCCCCTTAGAAACCAAATTAGATAACGAACCAATCTGCATTAATAACTGGCAGCTTGACTAGACACACCCAGCTCTAATTACTACCAGCCATGTTCAATAAAACAGTGAATATTCATTCAGGAAGACATAGGAAATCAACCTCAAATTAAAGTTAGTGTTCCACTATTCAAAAACCTCTTTACTGCGAACAAGGGAGAACATTAAGGCTTAGCTGAATTTTACTACAACAAACTTTCATGACCCTCAATGCTTTTGGGAGAATATTCTATGTCTTGATGAGTAGAAAGTTCAACTGTTTGGATTTTCACTAAAAAAAAACATTCTACTTAAGGTAAAGCATGGTGGTGACAGTGAAATGTGGGATTGTTTAGCTACTTCAGGAACAGGATGACTCCTCATAATTAAGAAAAACATAAGTTCTGCATTTTAGCATAAAATTATGAAGGAGAATGTCATGTCATCATTCTGTGTGCTGAAGCTCAAGCACAACTGTGTTATGTGGGAAGACAATGACCCCAAGCAGAAGATAAGCCCACTTCTGAATGATTCAAAAAGATTAAAAATAAAGGTTTTGAGTGATCTAGTCAATGTCTGGACCTGGTACCGCTGAGGTGCTGTGTTGGGTCCTGTAAGGGCAGTTCATGCTCAGAGACTGTCCATTGTGGCTGCACTAAAGCAGTACTGCACTAAAGCACTACTGTACTTTATCCCTACTACAGGATAGTGGGGATAAAATTCCACCACAGCAATGAGACTGACTTTATGAGAGGTTTTTGTTGGGAGAAATCAGTAGCTTTATGATATTAGATTTTGATTGAGCTTATTATTTTTTATTTGATTCAGACCTAGGGGCCAATAATGTGCAATAATAAACAAAAATGTGTCGTGCTGGTTGAATATAAAGGATGCTGTAGTGCTGGTATTGTGGCTAGATGCAATAAACAGTAGTGGTTAAATCGTGATCTGTACTTTTACCAATCATTATGCATCCTTTTGTATTCTTTTTTAAGTAGTAAGGTACTACAACAAATAGAACAGTATTTGTTGCAGTACCTTACTACACTGTTGCTATTGTAACCAGCAGTTTAACTGTAGCCCAATATATATTTGAAGTTTAGCTGTTGAATTGATGTGTGTGTGAGGAAGTATGCTGGGAAGGTTTGAATGGACACTTGCCAGCCAATCAAAAACTATTTTACCTTTCTGCGAGATTTGTAAAATAGATTATGTAGTGGTAACTTGTAAGGGGATTTTTGTCAGTACATATCAGAACTTTAACCCGTTGTAGCCAGAATAATAAATCTTCATAAAAGATTTGGTTGTGTTGTTGCACTGGGTCTTGTATGTATTGCTGCAGCTAATGTCCATTCTTTCAAAATTGTATTGGAAATTGCTGCAGAGATGGGATTCAATGTGATGGGCCCTCCCACATTATACCAGACAGTCCTAGAGGAAGTTGCCAGTGGATATAATTGAAAGCATACTTTGAAAGTGCTGTTCATTTTGCACTCGCTATCTCACCGGCTCAGCTCATGCTTGTGATTCCAGACCCGCTGCAAAGTGGTGAGACACATTTTTTTCTTACTGATGTGTATTTTATCATCATTTCAGTATGAACTAAAGAAATCATGCTTGTATATGCATGTATATTAACATTTCCTGTGGTGCTTGATTTTAAAAAAAATTAAAGAAGGGCATCAGTATGTTCAGTTGCGAGCTTATAGCAGCAAATAGAGGCTCTTCATTGACGCTCTTAGCTGATGATAGCATTTTATAGCTCATAAGAAATTTAGTTACATGGCCATCAAATGCTAGTTTTTTGTATATTATCACTAAGCAGACCAATCCCTTTCTACGACTGCAGTTCACATTTGAACTAATTGCACTATTTTGTACCGATCACACACTTGGACAATGTTTAAGATGTATTAGTGTTGCTGTGCGACATACAGTACATTTGTCTCGATGCAGTTTAACTACTATAAATAATGCATGAAATACATGTTTTTCTAAGCTCTGTCTCTCTCCTACACACTGAACAGCCGTAACATTTAAAACCACCTGCTTAATATTGTGCCGGTGTCCCTATTGAAACCAGAACAGCTCCATAATGCACTGTGTTTTGAAACCGTTCTGTCACAACCAGCATGAACTTTTCAGCAACCTGTGCTACAGCAGCTCTTCTGTGGGATTGGACAACATGGGCTAGCTTCTGCTCTCTACATGCATAATGAGCCTTGGTTGCCAATATCCCTATCGTCGGTTCATCAGCTGCCTTCTTTAGTCCCTTAGATGCCCAACATAAACTGGAAATGCTCTCATCCAATCATCTAGCCATCACAAATTGGCCCTTGTCAAAGTTGCCAGGACCCTTATGCTTACCCATTTTTTCTGTATCAACTTTAGGACAAAATGCCATTTTTCTTCAAATATATCCCACCTGACTTCACAGGTTAGTGGTTGTAATGTTATGGCTGACCAGTATATGCATTGCACGTTTAAAATGGAGTGAAATGGAAATTTCATGGGCGTTTAAAAACATCTACTTCATGCCATGTGATTGATAAAGAAATCCTTAAGGAACGTTTGCTGTTCAATGAAGGCCATTAACAGCACTATCTCATATTTCTACTGAATGACAAACAGCATGTACTGCTTGTCTTCTAACAATGTCCAACTGTGAATTGCTCCTCACACCTCTGGCAGCACTGCTAGGAAAAAGTACATGAGCATTGTGGCCATACTCTTGGTCAAAAAGCCATTTTGCTGTTTCACGGTCCCATAGCTGATGATGTAATTGGGACCTGGGGACTGTAGTTATCGACCCTGCTCTGTTGTTGGCTCAACAAAATGATCTTGGTTAATTACTGGAAATGGGCAGTTCCTCTCTTGTGACCTTGCTTCTTCCTGAATTTAATAGACATTCCATTAGTCCATTTCGAAAGGCGTACATTTAATGACACTCAATCTTTGTCAGAAGCGTTAGGACTCAACTTCCATATAATGTCCTTCTAACAGCAGAGATTCCTTCAACTTTTATTTTTGCACCTCTGACCAACAGACAGGCTCTGCGCACTTAGGAGCATTCAAGCAATATCGGCCTATATTGTTTAGTATTTTTATCCATTTACTTTTGATCAGATATATTTATTGATGAGCTTCACACTGTAAATTAAAGCCATTTTCACCAAATTTACTGTAGAGTGTACAGAAAACATGATTGAATGGTGAGTGTATGTTTGTTATTTCAGGCCTATAGTTAATCGCAAACCTAACAGTCAAATTTTCCTTAAATTAAATTGTTCAAAAGATAAAATGAATCATCTTATTTGCAATGGAGCATAATTTTTTTCCTTTTTTGAGTAAGAATTTTTTTTCTCCACTCTTATAAGGCTAATAGAGCTGGAAAGTATGGTTTCAACATGAACATCGCAAATTGCTCAACTGTAATAGTCATGTGGCAGGACCTGCAATATCAAATAAAGAAAATAAACTAAAGGAAAACTTGGACAGTTCTCAGTTTTCATATCTAATGTGATGCATACATACAAATGCATAAAAACGTATCTACAATGATCCAGTCTATCTTCCACCATAAAGATTAAGCATTCTGGGGTAGAAAAGGGGGATTTATTCTTAAAATCGTGGTACCAAAATACTTTTATTTGGGTATTTTGGGTACCACAACGCTGATGAATGCAAAAAATAGATACATTTACGTATATATTGATAATAAAAATATAAAAATATCTTCATTCTGTATACTCTTCTTCTTCTTTCGGCCGGTCCTTTTAGGTGCCACAACGGATCATCTGTTTCCAACTTGCCCTGTCCTCTGCCTCTTCCTATGTCACCACAACCAGTAACTTCAACTTTAGTCTAACCTATTTTCTCCTGCCGGGCAGCTCCATTTTCACTATCCTTCTACCAATAGATCCCCTATCCCTCCTCTTCTCGTGATCAAACAATCTCAATCCAGCCTTTCTCACTTTGTTCCCTGCTCTCACCACAAATCAGTGTCATCCGTTTCTTGGAATGAGCCATACTGCTGTGCAAAAATCTTCACATCACCTAGCTTCCACTACTATTTCCTAGATTTCATTATGTGTCTCATCAGCGTCATACCTCTGTAGAGCTACACAACACCCTTGTTCTTGAAAATTGACACCATTACACTTTTACTCCGTTCCTGAGGAATCCTCTGACTCTCCAAAATCATATTGAGCAATCTAGTCAAATACTCCACTGCCTCTTCTCTTTGACACTGGATACCAAGGGTGTGTCATCAGGACCAACCGCCTTTCAATTCTTCATCCTCTTTAATGCTGCTCTCACTTCATTCTTATTAATCCTTTTTAGCTCTCTGATTTGTTATTCCCATATCTTCTATCCTTTTCAAAAATACCTACCTACCACCATATGTCCTTCCACGTGCCTTTCTTTAACACCATACCTGCCAATCAACTCTTCATCTCATCTGTTCCCTCCACCAACATGGCCATTAAAGTCTGCACCAACCACTACTATCTCCGCCCTGGGAATATGCTCCATCACTTCATCCAACTCTCACCAGAAATTCTCTTTCTGTTCTAGCTCCCACCCAACTTATGGGACATAAGCAATAGCAACATTCATCATCACACCTTAAATTTCTCTCTTTTCACCTCCATCACCCTGTCTGACACTCTTTTCACCTCCAGAACACTCTTCACATACTCCTCCTTCAAGATCATACCTACTCCATTTTTCCTTCCACCCACACCGTGATAGAATAGTTTTTAACCTCCTCCGATGCTTCTACCCTTGCTGCCTTTTCACTTGATCTCATGGACACACAGTATATCTCCACATTCTTTCACTCCATCATATCAGCTAAGTCTCTACCTTTTCCTGTCATTGTGCCAACATTTAAAGTTCCTACTCTCAGCCCCAGACTCCTGGCTTTCCTCATCTCTCTGTCACCTGGCACGTTCCCCGCTCTCAATCTTCTTTTACTTTTTTAACAGTACTGTAGATTCTGCTGGCATCCCGCATGATAACAATGCCAGTGGCAGTCCTTGTTAACCCGGCCCCGACAGATCCGGTTTAGAAATCAGTTTCTTGTTTCGCATATTGATTTGGCATGAGTTTTACGTCGGATGGCCTTCCTGACACAACCCTCGCCATTTATGGGACCCACAACAGAAGTACACTGGCTTGTGAACCCTTTGTCGCTGCATTCTGTATATAAATACATATTTATTCGATATACAATAAGTAAAAAAAGAGATAACAATGTTGGTTTTACCCAATAATATCCGGCCCATTTCTTTCTTTCTTTTCTGTTGCTTTTGCGAGACCTTTTTCTCTGCATATATTGGAGAACAAGAAAAAGCAAAAATGGGGCTTGCACCATTAGTGTTGGATATATTTAATTGGTCAATAGTGTTGAGCAAGATCACTCTACAGATAAACTAGTTAAAACTTCCGTTAAAGATAATTCAAATTAAAAGTATTTCATGTCTGTAGATGAAAAATTTATAATTTTGCACCAAGCATACAGCCCCAAAAATGAATAAGATCATGCTTATTTCCATAAGATATGATTTGCATACATACATAATACAGTCTCTTGTCTGGATCTGAACTGATTGGGTACAAGTCATCTAAATCTACTGTCAGTAGCTGTGTTGTCTGAACGTGCAGGCTGTTTTGATTCCTTATCCTAAAGTACTGTTTATTGGTTATTGATTATTTACAAACTAATAGGTTTAGTATCTCATGTTGTTATTTCATGCTGAATGCCTTCTTTTTAACATTTTTCATGCACGACAAAAATAGTGTATACCAACACCAATGGTTCTTGACTTCGTACACCGAAAGGGAAACCAATTATTTTCAATGTTATTAGTTGCATATTTTTTACCAATTGATTTGTCTACTGTGATTAAAGCCTCCTGCCTGACTCACAGCCCCAGCATCTGTTTCCCAAAGAAAATCAACCCAACCCTATACCTTTGGCCTCCTTGCCCTCAGAATGATCGAGTTGTCAAATCCATATCTAGTGTGCCACTCTGTCATTACCTTCAGTGTCATGAACCATGACCCTTTTTTCCATTGTCATCCCAAGAAGGCAACGTATGAGACCAATCAAGAGTCTGTGTCCAACGATCCCCTGTGGTTTGCACTTAACCGTGCCATCAGTTCTTTAGTCAACTGAAGCGCTGGTTTGATAAAAGTGTGTAGTGCTTTCCCTGCACCAGAACTGTGAATTAAATGCTCGGAAATATTTGTTATATTTTCCTTCAAGTTCAGACACTGTCAATTGCATGTTTAGATTTTACCAAAATTAAAAAGGAATATTTCTATCCTAATGTGTTACCAGATCCCATCTTTTTCCTGCAAAGCTGTGCTCAGTTTCTCACTCGAGGTCAGACAATGGTTGCATCAGGTTTCAAGATGCAAGTGAAAGCATCCATTGTGGCATCCCTTTATTGATTCCCCTCTCCTTCCTTTTCCTGCTTTCCTCGAACCCACTCTCTTCTAACCTGTTCTTATATGTGTCCATGTGTGCTACGTCCAGGTATCAAGAGGAGTACAGTATGGATTCAACAAATGCCCAGTAAGTCCTTGGCGGCATCATGCTTGCATGGCATGGACTTTTTTTGCAACCACAAAAGCACATAATGAGCACAGCTCACTGGATGTGGACATATTATCTTCACCATGTTCACAGCCATCTGGAAAGTTGGCTAACATTATTGTGGTAATAGTTTAGATTAATGGGGGTAATTTATTATATAGCAGCTACCTTTTTCAGCAGTTGCTGTGGCAAAGATTCAAAGTCTATATTTCCAACATAACACATCAACACAGACTTTTTTCAGTATCAGTCACGCCACAGGAAATAGTGAAAAGGTAGTTTTTGTGTATTTGAAAATGTTATTTAGATGTTTTATGTGCACGCTGGTTTTCACACTTTAACAAGCCTTGAAGCGTCAAGATTATGTGCAGAGATGAGTGAAATCTTTGTTACATTGATGAAACACAAATGCTAAATACGCCACCATGTCAGTTGTTTTTGCATGCTGATGAGTCACTGATGATATAAAATTATGATTTTTGGTTGGTGTGAAATGTGTACTTATCAAGTTTTTTCCAGACAGTTGAGGGTGGTTGCACCTAAGCTAGCAAGGCACAAGGATAAAATGGATCAATTTTGGAGGCTATATGGCAATTTATAGTAATTTTCTTCTTAAATCTGTGATATTTTCCTATCGAATAAATAATTCTCATAACTGCTGCCAAGACAACATAAAAAGACCTAAATTCATATTTTAAGGATATTTTAGATGTTTTTTAATTAGCCTACTAGTATTTTAAACAATCCGTGATTTTTATTTCAACCAGCATGTCACCTATACATGCTGGCAGTTGTTCATAGCAGTAACAGACCTGCAGCAGAGGTTTCACCACTCAGCTCTAATGGGTTGCAGCTTGACTGTGATGTTAGGAACTGTGTGGAAAATGGATTTCGGTCCTCAGGGATTTGGTAAGTGGAGAGCCACAAACATGTTTTCGACATACAAAGTTGCTATCACTACAGGTATCTTCTTTTGTGCTAAGTCTAAAAGTGTATAATTTGCCAGACATAGCATGCAGCTTTCGTACAACATAAATCTTGCAGACACACTCACAAAGGCTCAACCTTTAATAAGGTAAGGTTTTGACACAAGGAACTGATTTTTGTACCTTAAAGGGAATAAGGGCCATAAACATGGCAAAATGTCTTCAGCTTGAGGTGAATGACACTTTCCTCAAACATTCTTTGCTTCCTCAAAAAAAAAAAATCTTATTCGAAGCTTATGCTACAACAAGCAATGCATTTCTCTTTAGGTGTTGCTGATGGGATTTGTTTATATGTGTCCTGGAGGAGCATGGGAGAACAGCCAACTTAGCTTTAGCTCGGGTAAGTTAAGCGCTAACTTGCCGGAGAGTTGATAATACTACTAATAATAATAGATTGGACTTATATAGCGCCTTTTTATGAACATCACGTAGCACAAGCAGGAACAGTTGTGGTGTTCTCTTATCACACCTAAGCTCATTTTTCGCATCATCTTTTTCGTTTCTACAACTTTATTTCCCTGTTGTTTAGCAACGGCTACTAATTATTCTGTGGTAACTAAATGGAGGACGTGCATAGTGAGGATACTTGGCCAAAGTCTGATGGGTTCTGTCGGAACCCAGGGGACCGAGCTTGGTTTCCGACACAAATAAACAGAAGGTCTACTTGGTTCCAGTCAGGCTCGATAAAAGGTTTCTCGGACTCGTACCGGTTTCGGATAACTATTTAGAAATCTTGTAAGTGTTCAAGTTGGGCTCGGTCACGTCGCTTATTATTTCATTGTTCTAATTGATTTTGATAATGATCATAAATCATAAATCATAAATAATAGACATCTTTATAGGTTAAGTTTACTATGTAAGATTATGTTATTCAATTGTTTGTGATCATAATATATATATTTGAGCTTGAAGATACTTCAATTCAAGTCAATTAATTATGTTGAAGGACTGGCTGCTTTTATTTTTATTATAATGTTATTATTTCAGGTTTAATTTTTTTTCTTAAATAAAACATTTATTTTGTGAATCAGAAGTATTTATTTCAGATTTTTTATTTTTTATTTATTCAATTGTTGGAATACATGTAATACTTATTATACCTTTTTTAAGTTGTCCAAATTTGGCCAGGGGTGTCGCTAAATGCACTAAAGTAAACCTTTTCTACATTATTTTAAATATGAAGGTTTTAGAAAATAAACTGCTTTTTACGATGTCCTTTTGTTGATGCACAGAAATCTTCTTTCAATCTCTAAAGTTTTCTGTTTTGGAAAATTTATTTTTGAGGGAATTTCTTCAAAATTAATTTACCTTTCTCAGGGTCTTGAGCCACCCAGAGTCAGAGTCTTAAAATCCCAACTTCAATTAACAAGAATAATTGGTTTTACATGTTTCTTGCCTTT